>BGPR01005949.1:52378-86502 GCA_013235015.1 Araneus ventricosus | reverse complement strand
CTGCGTTAGACTAGCGTTTTATTTCCAATTGATTTTATTTTGAAGTGAATACATTGTATGATAAGAGATTGATTAATTTATTGTTCTTGTATTCTTTTCCAAACTGTTGCAGTTAATAAATACTGAAATATTTCAGTGCCTGACGAAAGGCTCGAAAATGCTATTGATTCCTAGTGATGCTTTAGAGAATTATTGAAAGTTCCTTAATTCTTTGAAATCCGACAACTGTAAGCTACAAATATTAGGTTTCCAAAGATTTTTTCCCTTATCATGCGAATGTGTAACATTTTCTTATCTGAAAATTTCAGTTGCTTAAAAAAGCAGCATTGGACTAACGTGTTACTTACAATTGATTTTATTTTGAAGTGAATACATTGCGTGATATGAGATTGATAAATTTATTGTTCTCGTATTCTTTTCCAAACTGTTGCAGTTAACAAATACTGAAATATTCCAGTGCCTGACGAAAGGCTCGTAAATGCTATGATTCCTAGTGATTCTTTAGAGAATTTTTAGTAAGATGGAGTGCTTGAAGAAGAATGAAGTTTTTCTCAGAGATTCACTCTGTGAATATTATTTTGGTCACAGTTCAGGAAAATATTTTCAATATCGTAGTCTTAATTGCATATCTGGCATAATGGTTTAGTGTATAAACCGAATTTACGTACAAGGGATGGAGGTTACTTGAGAGGAGAGATGAATATACGGGTATGAATGCGTGAAATAGCGATGTCTTCTCCTCTATCTTTCAACCATAACGACAGAGCGGTAATTGACAGCATATCCCCCAGAGATTCTTGATATTTTCAATTTCTGAATGCTTCAATTGGGTTTTAACAGGAGATTATTTTCTTTTTTTGGATATTGTGAGATGATATCTTTTGCTGCAATGCAATCTGAGTAAGGAGTTGAATCGTTGCTCTTCTTACGAAAAATTCAGCCTTTTTATTCCAAAAAAAATGTTTATGTGACTTGGGGTCCAAATGAGTATGATTTTTTTAAAATTCAACTGAGCCCTAATATTGATTTCATGATTTTACCGTACAATCCACGAATATTCTTTGGGGATTTTATGGAAGCATATTTCATGCTTGTGAGGCAGATAAGCTGTCGGTCAAAATCATTAGGTCGTCAATTTCTTGGCAGATTGAGAGAGCTTCACCCGTAAATATGGAATTAATAGGATGGATCCGGAACACGAATGAGTTCCGATTAGCAACGCCAGTAATTGAAGTAACAGTCAGTGACTTAGACGCATTTGTAGTAGTAATAAAAGAATGTTGGGAATTATTATTGATGAATTCTTTAACCCCTTCTTCGTTGGCATCACATGTCAAATATTGCATCGTTTAAATTAAATTCGTCGCTACCTTCATGTCTCGTTATAATTCGCGATTATTTTTTTGTAATTCTAAATATTGCTAAGAGATGGCGCAAATAGTTCTACTTTCTTCATGTTTTCGCGGTGAGATTTCCCGCCTTGAATGGAAAACTAATAATTTTGTCGGAGATTCGAAAAAACATATCCAACAAAGAAGAGGTTAAAAAGCTCTTCGATATCACTGCGGGACACGGATTTTTTGTCAGTGATATTTCAGTGATTGTAGGATAAATTCGTGGCGTTGATTCCAAATCTTGCATTTTCGTCAGATTGGCTGTAATTTTTGAGATAAAGTGAAAATTAAATTGTAATAGTTATATGTATGCACTACTCAATTCGTATTGAAACTGCCAAATATATAAATCAATACTAAAATTAAATCAATGCATTAAATCAACTTAATCCTAAACAGTAATCATTATATAAATCAAAAGATAAATCTATACAGAAATCACATAAAATCTGTGTTAAATGTATGCTAAAGAATAAAATTCAAAGCAATATTAATGAATTAACTAAAAAATAAATTTCAACAAATAAACTTAGATGGATCAGAATGGTATAGTAAAAATACATGATGATATTGCATTAAGTTCAATAAATTGAAAATTAAATAAATTCATGGTTAATAAGTTCATCAATTAATTCATGGAAAAGCTTTTATATGATTTCCTTTTACGTACAATGGAAGATTCGCGATGGAGTCTCTAGCAATAATCTACCACCATAGTTTTTCAAGTGTTACCCTAAACAAAGAAAGTAATTAAATTTGATATTTTTTAGACCTAAATAACATTTTATGTTGCATATACATTCACATGTTGCATTTCATCGACTAAATAATGTGTGAAGATTATGGCGTGGATTAAGAACTGAAAATTGCAGTGATTTCACAATTTTTTTGCAATTTTTGACAACTTTGAAAGGAATCTATGATAGGAAGTAACAGAAGATAAAATAAAATTTATTTCTCTTAAGAAGTTGAGTACTTATTGCTATAATAAAGAGATCAAGAGAAATTTTAAAATTAATGAAAAACAATCTGATTTCGACACTTTTTTGGATCTCCCTTTACTTAATCCCTCTCACTTTAGTTTCCCTTTAATTTCTATCAATTTTTGTTTTCTCATATACGAATTATGCAAAGTGAAAGTATTGTAATCATCAAAGAATTTAACCTGGAGATTTTCATTAATCTTCAGTGTCTGGAAGAAAAGTCATTTCTCGATTTATGTCTCTCTGTCTGTTGCTTGGTTGGTCTGAGAACTCAATAACTCTTAAACTAAACAACGTAGAAAAATGATATTTGGTCTTTACGCAAAAATTGTAGACATCTATGAAATTTTGGATGAAATCCGTCCAAGAAAAGTCTATCTGACGGTTCGTGTGCATGTGAAGTAGGTTACTCTAAAATGCAGTGAGCCAAATGGGTTTGGTGTGTGGTTTTACAGCTAGAATTGTTTATTTAATCCAAATTTCGGACCAAATCCTTCACCGGGTTGACTGTCTGTCGGTCCGTCTATTCGTGAGCTTACAAATGCGATAACTGAAAAACGCCGCTAGTTAGATAAATGAGATTCGGTATGTTGTCCAGTCACCAAAACTGTAAATATTTATCCAATTTCGGATTCAAAATTATAGATCTTTATCCAATTTTGGATTTAGTCAGTCGAAAGGATGGTGTTCAAAATGCATATTCGGTTTCTTCACTTTCCTACGAAACGCAAAAAGCGCCACCTTGTGCCATTAAAGAAAAAAGTCGAGAGAAGAGTAATCTCTGCTGTTTGGATTCGGAACCCTTGCTTTTTGTAATGATCATCAATTGTCTCTCGCACGGGTGGGTAAAATACAAGGATATTATAATCAAACATCTATGGCTTTAAACGAAGCAGAATTTCGCTAGAATGTAGTACAAGTGATGAGCTCTGTGAAAACCGAAGAAAAAGAAAAACTTGTATTTTGAACGAAAATAGATTTTATGCTGAGAAAAAATTTCAGCAGTGTTTTTACTTAAACTAAAAAGAAAAAAAACTCTCAAGTGAACTATTCAATTTGCCTTCAGCAATAATAAAAAAAAGTCGGAAAGTCCCCTGGAGTCGCCTTTAATAATGGCGCTGGAGAATGAAAAATTTGAATTTTCGCCACTTTTGTAAAAAATGTAAATATATATATTTCTTCTTTTCCCTTTTCCTTGTTTTCCCATACAGCATTCGTTGCTCTATCTCCTCGCAAAATTCTGCTTCCTTCGGAGCCATAGAACCTCTGGGGCCTTCTGAATATGATAATTTTTATTGTAACAGTCCTATTTTGTTAATTCTTATTTATTTGAACCTTCCAGCAATGCTGGGAACCAGGATACGTTGAGATACTTTGAAGGAATTGTTTCTAATAATAATCTTTATTCCTTTTTATTTCCTTTCTTTCCTGTATTATTCCCTCCCTCTCCACTCTTTGGACCATCTCTTTTTTAATTGCGTTTTCCATTAAACAAGTTAGAAAAAAAAACATAAGAAAGGCGCAGTTCGGGTCCGCGCCATAGATCTTTCGTGAAAATGTGGGGATAAATTCATGAAACAAGTGTTTTGTATTAATATGTAATTTAATTATCAATCTCTTTAATACGATATTTACACAGAGTAGTAAAATGGATACATTAATCACAATATACCACAGACCCTTGCTACATGCGATAAACTTGTGATTTATGTATTCTATAACCATTATACTACTCTTTGTAAATATTGTTTTAAAGAGGTTGGTAATTAAATTACTTATTAATACGAAACACTTGTTTCATGAATTTATCTCCACGTTTTCATAAAAAATCTACGGCGCGGACCCGAACAGAGCCTTCCTTATGTTTTATTTAGAGCAGCTTTTGATGGCGCCATCTGTTGACAGTATATAGAACTACATTTCGCGTATGGGTAGTAAAACTTTATTTAGTTCAAATGTTCTTATTTCCCGTAATATGCAAATTTTAATACAATGTTTCTTTTACGTATTTTCAAGTATTCTGTAAGTTTCGTACAATTCGAAAGAAAACTCTGCCTGTAATAATCAAAAAAAAAATATACTGAGTTTGAAATTTTCAATTTAATACCAATTTTTACTTATATTCTGATAAATATTTTTATTGTCTTAATTTGGAACCTAATAATTCTCCTCAAGGTCTTTAAAATGATTCCAGAATTAATCTTTTAGAGAAACGCGTTTCCACGCTACACTTATTTATAACCTTACATAAAGCTAATTCATAACAATCACGCGCATGCGCCTGCACTGGTACGATGACGTCACAGGAAAAACAAATACTATGCGACAAACTTTTACAGATATGATCTATCCGTTGTGGGGTCAACCATTCTTTTCGCATTATTAGTCTCGTAGTTATTAGCGATTCAAATCTAACGGTATTTTGTAACACAAGAAAGTTCAACTGACTATCACTGTAACGAGCGGAAAGACGTTTTCACTTCAAAAGTTGTGTTGCACGAGAAAGGTATTTATATATTGAGAAGGCGCCCTATTAATATCGAACGTTCAAACTGCACTCAGGAAAAGTTTTTGTAGGCACGGAACAGAATTCGAATCTATTTATTAAAAATACATATTTCTTTAAAACCGTGATGAGAATATGTGCCACCTAGGCATACACACAGACAGACATACTGTCAGTACATAAACTGACTTACACTGACTTGTTTTTTTCGCAGAGGAAGAGAGTTCAATACAAGCGAGCGAAACGACAGCGCCATTCAGCAGTGGCTGAATTTGCATAAACTGCTATCGATCGCCAACGTTTCTACTGAACATTTATTTGTGGTTTGATTTTAAATTATAATTATGAGTAAACATATGATATAATTTGTATTTATTTATAATTTTACTAGCGTACTAAAAACTAGAAAGTTTATTATAATTATTTTCTACTACTTTATTTTAAATTATAATTCATTATAATTGCTAGGGAATCTTGAAAGTACTTTTTTCTGAAATTCAAACTCAATTCGCCATTAGCATTTAATAGAAAAATTTACTAGTTGATTATTAACTGAAAAATAAGATAAATATTCTGAAAATATCAAAACAGTGTATTGTCGCCAAGAATACACAAGTGTACAAATTTTAAAATTTTAGGACACAAGGAAGTGAGTACAAAAATCGATTACGACATTCTACTTTTACAAGCATGAAACAAGCCAAATTAAATAAAAAG
The DNA here is from genome assembly GCA_013235015.1 of Araneus ventricosus. NCBI lineage: Eukaryota > Metazoa > Arthropoda > Arachnida > Araneae > Araneidae > Araneus > Araneus ventricosus. Next base: position 80,902 of record BGPR01005949.1, on the reverse strand, counting down.
TGTCCAAAAACTATGGACCATTTTCAGTAAAAAGTAACTAAGCGTTCTGCAATAGGATTTTATTTTGGAACAAAATTGAATCACTCTGAAATTTGGAATTGCATTTCAACGCTTTGAAACAAATGATAAGAACAATTTTATTTTTTTAAAAAGTTGTTGCTACTTATTTGAACATATTTTCAATAATAATTCGCCTTCGGTACTTTCTATTACCAATTTATTTAGTTAGCTTGTTCTTGCAAATTTTGTAACAATTTTTCTTTTCAATATCTCTTCATCCTGGGATCTGGACTGCTGAGACCCACTGTGTGAGTAAAAGGGCCAGAATGACACGTCCAAACAGAGGGAGGATGCTACCTAGAAGATGATCATTGGTTATACCATCCTTCAAGCTTTGTTTCAATCTGTATATCACTTCATTCGATCTTTACTTCGATTGTGACAAATTAATTCATGGACTCTTCTTTCCTTTACCTCGTGCAAAGTAGAACCACCATTCCTCTGAAGAAATGTTGAGACTGCCCAAGGACATCAAACCTCACGCAAAATGTGTCAGAATCATTTCTCACTGTAGAACAATAATGTGTCTAAAGCAGAGTGAATTTTTTTCAACCCACACTAGGGTCAATGTTGTTTTATTAGTTTATACCGATTTATGGCTCTAAAAATTACTCTCATTTATTTGGAGATGAACTGACTGCTCTGTACAGAACCCCTTATTTCGTCTCCACTGGACTGGACTAATTAACAAAGAAGATTATTTCCACTGAACTGGACAAATTAACAAAGAAGACTACTGCATAGACACTTTAGGAATAGTAAGAAAACGGCCAAAGAAACATTTTTTTCTATTGTATGTCAGTTATCGATACTTGTAATCTGCTGTTTTAAAATGAGCGTTACTTGATCATTATTTATTGATAAAGAATTAAAATAACCTTTTCATCCCGCAAAAGAAAAGGGACGCATTTTCACAGCCACACAGGCTTCGGTGTACCGGCATCTCTAGCATCCGGAGATTGATCATTATAATTATGAGCCAGATGCGACAGTTGCTTGGTCAGTAGGTGCGTTGTGTATTGTTGTCTTTTATTCACATGGAATAACTAGGGCAGTAGTGATACAACATTCTTTCCACACGATTTCGGTTTTTAAATGCGCGTTACATGGTCATCATTTATTAACAAATAATTAAAATAATTTTTTCATCCCGCAAAAGAAAAGGGAAGCGTTCTGATAGTCACACAGGCTTCGGGGTACCGGCATCTCTCGCATCCGGACGTTGACCATTAAAATTATGAGCCAGATGCGACAGCTGCTTGGTCAGTTGGTGCGTTGTGTATTGTTGTCTTTTATTCACATGGAATAACTAGGGCAGTAGTGATACAACATTCTTTCCACACGATTTCGGTTTTTAAATGCGCGTTACATGGTCATCATTTATTAACAAATAATTAAAATAATTTTTTCATCCCGCAAAAGAAAAGGGAAGCGTTCTGATAGCCACTCAGGCTTCGGGGTACCGGCATCTCTCGCATCCGGACGTTGATCATTAAAATTAAGAGTAGATGCAACAGCTGCTTGGTCAGTAGGTGCGTTGTGTATTGTTGTCTTTTATTCACATGGAATAACTAGGGCAGTGGTGATACAAAATTTTTTCCACACGTTTTCTATTTTTAAATGCACGTTACATGGTCATAATTTATTGATAAATAATTGAAATAATTTGCTCCTCCCGAAAAAGAAAAGGGATGGGGGTTTTGATGCAATCCTGCTGATTTATAATCGAATTCAAATTCAAGGCTTTTATTTAACTGTATTTGTATCTACTAGCTAGATCGTGTATATGTATGTATTACTTTTATTGTCTGTGTGCTGTGTGTAAGCCAGATGTCTGTATGAATCTCTATATGAGATTGGTGATTGATATAATAAATTTTGTCTTATTTATCCTTTGTCTGTCTTCTTGCTCTGCTGTTTTCTGCTGAAATTGCTATAGCTTCTGCTTTTTATGATTTCAAATCCGTCTTCTTCCAAATGAAAATTCGTTTTTGTTTGTTTGAAATGTTTTGATAGCCTCACAGGTTTCGGAGTACCGGCATGTCTCGTATCCGGACGATGACCATTAGAATCATGAGCCAGATGCGACAACTGCTTGGTCAGTAGGTGCGTTCTCATTTGTAGTCTTTTATTGCGATGGAAAGCCGAAGAAAGTTATGATGCAATTTTTTTCCCACGCGTATTTTGTTTCTAAATGTGCGTTACACGGTAATTAACTACACTGGTTAACACTGATTTCTTGCCAAGGATATTCCAATGATTTTAGGCTAATTTCCTGGCGCTGATTCTGAATCCGGATTTTAGACATATACTTTCAATTAGAAAGTTTCATCAAATAAGGTAAGAATTTGATTGAAAACATTTTAGTATCTGTGGAAGTTGAATGCAAAAAGTTAAGAAAATTAAATTTTTATGCGTTCCTCATCGAACAAAAGTGCCAATGAGTGAAATGTTCCTTTTACACTCATTTAGTTATGAACTAAGTTTCACGAGTTCAGTTTTCCAGTTTTTCTACATTCAAAATTTACAGAGATATGTTAATTTTAAATTTTAAGGTGCTGCACACATAATATTTATATGTAGATGTTTATTGCAGAAATGTTTATTTATTTAAGATAGAAAAACAGTGAAATACAAATATTTGTAAAGTAGTACATCATCCAATCATCATGGATTTTAAAAAAATTTGGCAATAACGCATACTGTTACTTAGTTTCATTTTCCACTTGATAAAGAATGAAAGGGAAACTTTAAAATTTAAGGTTTAACTGGAAAATAGCCTAATATTGAGCAAGAATACTGAGTTTTTTGTTCTTAGCGTAGTGCGTATTATTAAGCTTTCCCTATAAGCAATGACGACTCGTCCTTTAGGTCTGCAGAGTTGCAGAACTCGCTATTTTAAAAATTCATATTTTTGTTTTTATTCTTATTTGCTTACTTCTCCACTCTGAGAGTTCGATTATTAACGAAAAAAGACAAAAACGATAAAAAAAGACATAAAACGAATGAAAAAGCAAGACAGATACAGGATTGAGCTGCGCACCAACTACTTTTAGATAGCACTAAAATTCGCTCATTGCGTACAACTAAGTAACATAATGGACGAAGGCGAATAGCTATTCTTTCTGTCTTAGAACCTAGCCGAGACTGGATTTTCGGATGCTCCTGTTTTGCTCTAAAAACCCAATATTTTTTCCCTTTTCCAATAACACCCATGGTACTGTACCAGTTGGATGTACATGGGACAACACGCGAACAGACTGAACGCCGTCCCATGTGCCTATTCCTGATGCCATTACAGCAACTGTACCAGTTGGATGGACATGGGACAACACGTGAACAGACTGAACGCCGTCCCATGTCCCTATTCCTGATGTCATTATAGCAACTGTACCAGTTGGATGGACAAGGTAAAACACGCGAACAGACAGAACGCCGCCCTATGCACCTATTCCTGATGCCATTACAGCAACTATGAAAGTTGGATGGTCATGGGACAACACGCGAACAGACAAATGGCAATGCGCTAACCGCCACATTCAACGAGAGACACACTATATGCCAGTTTATATGGTATGCGCAGCGGAATTCGGTGTTGTTGGTATGAAGGGGGTAGCGCACCATGTATTTCGTCGACATTTTTTTTCGGACGATCAAAAATAATTTCGACTGCTCGGGTTCTTCGCCGCTGTGTCCTTGAGTGTGTGTGTGTGTGGGGGGGGGGAACCAAGTCTTTACGACCTGTCAACCCCGCAAAGAAAGGATGACTTTTCCAATATTTAATAGCCTTTCATGCGATCGCACATTTTTTTCTTTGGCGTTTGTATTTTGGCGGGTCTTTTATTTCCGTTTCTGACTTTGTTCTTGTCGCTGTTGCATTTGTGTTTTCCATCGTACATTGCATACGAAAGAATACTTCGGTTTAAGCTGAGACAGCGTTTGTGGTGATGATGATTGGGGGCGATTTTAAAACAAAAAGACCATAAGGCAAATCACAGAAAATATAAAATCTTCCGCAAAATAGTTTTGTATTTGAGCTATTTTCCGAATTCCTACAATTATAAAGTTTAACTTTCTGTATTTTTTTATGTAAAAAGTTACTTTAAACTCAAACATTTTTAATTGTATCTCATATGTGTGGTTATCGGAAGTGGTTTAATGTTCCAATGTTCGATGTTCAATTGGAACATCGTAAGAATGAAACATAATTTTCTTTTTATATCTTAATGATTGATATCTTTAACGTATAGGAATAGAAGATGAAATATGCAAGAAGGTAATTACACCTGGATCTCAATTCGGTCTGTAATGGGTAAATGTACTAATTTTTTATCCAAATATACTCATATAAATAAGTACATTGGAAATCTAATTTTTAAATAATTCATTTATCACATATGCATTTTTCATATCATTCTTTATTTAGTGTCTTAAGTGACACAATTTCTAGTCGATCCCCTAAACGCCCCCGTGACCTGACCATATCTTCATTGTAAAATGTCAGTTCAAGCCTTTTCTTTCATGATCATGTTTATGGAACTTTATCAAGCTTTTCGAGAGATTTTCGAAAAAATGTCCAAATTCAAAAGTGTTCATGTTATTTTGTCACCCATCAATGCATTTAAATAAAAAATTTTATCGGTAAAATCTGTTTAATAACTCTGATATCTTAATTCTCAATTCATAAAAAATCATTCAGATTTTTAAATGAAAGTAAATGTTTAACTTTTACTATTTAGTTTCTTTTAAATATTTTCAATTTGCTATAAACACTGAACAAACGCTGTATAGAACTATTTAAAGTTGATGATTGAAGTTCGTATGAAGAAGCATATTTAAGTTAGATGAAATACACAACTTTGTCAAAAATTAAATTACGCTTGAATTTATGAGTCACCTTTTAGCCAAAATTGATGCAGTACAGTGATGACTACACTGAGAAAAAAGTTAAATAATTAAAAAGGCTTCCATTTAATTAAAATTCATATATTATAAAAATCGGTACGGAAAACTATTTTGTAACATTATTGGTAACCTGGAATAAACAACTAGGAGTTTCATTTTTGTTCCCGAACTACACAAATTGAAATACAGAAAAACGCATTTCAAAGATTGGAACAAACCTAGGTAATAATATCTTTAAAAACTGTCTCTCTCTCTCTCTCTCTTTCTCTTTAAATAAATTCTTTCAATTTGTAACTAGAAATTTGTAAAAACGAAATAATTTAAACTTAGTAAACTATTTATAAATGTACGAAATAAATACATAACTGAACACTACAAACTTTATTACACAACAAAAGTTTGTAAGTAAGTACTTTACTTACAAACTTTATTACACAACAATTTTATCTGAAAAAAACATTTAAGATAAAATTTAATTTTTAAATAGTTCATTTTTCACAACATTCTTTAATTAGTGTCTTAAGCGACACAGTTTATAGAATACTTCCTTCGAAGATCCGTTTCTACATGTAAATGCGAAAGGAATTTTGGTACTTTGTGCCTGGTCAAAAGGATAATGAAAGTCATAAAGACAATTTTTTACGATTTAACAATAGTTACCGTAATTGACAATTTAAGAATAAAAACAATCACTTAAAAAATATTTCCAAAATTCGTATCTAAATTAGTGATAAAATCTGTAGGAATGAAATAGGGAACCTAGTAATGTCACTAGAGCATTGAAACACTGCTGGTTTTGAAATTACGACAGAACAGAATAGCGACAAAATGAAATGTAAGAATCTAAAAAATATTGTACAAAACAAGAAGTTGGAAAACGTAATAGACTTTCTGGGTTGTCCTACTATTTCAATTATCCAAATCAAAAAGCATAAGAAGAAAAATAATACAATCCAAAACCAAAAATAGAAAAATGTATTCTGCGTAATTCTTTCTTCTTTAAAATCCAAGCTAACTAAGAGACGCACTCATTCGAAATGCGTTGATGATGCGTTAAATAATTTAAAACCAAACGATTACAAAGACTTCGATGAAAAGATTTTTAATTTTGCATGTATTTTAAGTTTTATACGAGAAAAAAATGAATAAAATTGATTATTTACTAGCGAGGATATAATGGAATAAAAAAATTTCAATTCTTTTTAAAATTTTGACTAAAAATAATTCTTTGTATTATTTCAAATTTATCACAAAAAAAAGAAAAAAAATTGGAAATGCTCTCCATTAGATCATTTGACTCAAAGGTCAAATAGGAATGGCCCTCAAAAACTACCAACTATCTCACAATCTAAGAAAATCCTCTTGGGTCGGGTATCAGTAGTTTCCCCTAATACCTGGTTTTACCCCACTAGAAGTACAGGGTTTTACCCCACTAGAAGTACCAGGTTTTACCCCACTAGAAGTACCAGGTTTTACCCCAATAGAAGTACCAGGTTTTACCCCAATAGAAGTACCAGGTTTTACTCCGATTGCAGAGGTTATGAAAAACGAAACAGAATCACGCAACTGTTTTACCAAATCTTTATTGTTTTATAGGATATAAATCAAATAGTAAACACGTAATAAGCCGGACTAAATATAGTTTTTATAATTGCAATGATTAATAAGTAGGGATAGTTTAAAAAGAAATGAACATTGGAGAGTTCACGTCATAAAACAAATAAGCCTTCACAGACGAAGTGACTTCAACAACATGGCAACTATGACCATTCATTTTTCTTCAGCAGTGGAGAATAATTCAGAATTTGTCCATCTTAAGGAAGAATTAATTACGCCGAAATCAAGGTACCCGGTTTTACACCACTTTCTCCTACTACATGAATATGGCCAAACATGTGGCCGTTTTTATAAAACAATAACCACTATTTTAATACAATTCTTTTCTATATAAATTTTTTATTTTGACCACAATACAAAATTTGCAGTTGAATTTAAATTATTTTATTTAAAGCCTGAAGTTTTTTAGTTGGGCTGGTAAACATAAATGTAATTTAAGACCAACTTGACAGTCTTTTCTGTGGTATAAGTAGTGCCTCTAACTAATGAAGTTTTCTGAGTGTCTGGGTTACTTTTTGTTGAACTTCGTCATCAACCAAATGCAGATTTTTTAAACTTTGTATGCGATGAATGTATTATGTGCGTCTTGCTCTCAAAATAAAAAGGAAAAGTTGTTGGGTTGATTGATTACTTTTTTTCCATGTTGCATGTAAATATAATTTAGGCTTTATTTTTTTCTTTAAGAAATAAAAGATTCATAAACAACGATATGAATAGAAATGTGACACGATGTTTTATATTATACATAGTTGAAAATTTTGTGCAAAAATGTTTTTGAATTGAAGCAAGAAACTTAATTTCCGCCAGTAATATAAAACAATACTAAAATACAATATCTTTAAAATTAAAATTCCAGTTTGAAATGGCCATAAATGGAAAACTAGCGGACAAAATGCTGTCAAAGTTGGCAATAGTTTGCTGGAGGTCATAGGCATTTTTTTTTCAAAAAAAAGTTCAAAAACTCACTATCAGCGGGGAATGGCTATACACTATTCTGTAATTCAAAGACTCTGTAAATCTCGCAGATGGTACTAAACCATTACCGAAACCACCGAAAGCTGATTTGTTTCCATAAGTTTTGAGTAATTTACTTTACAATGATACGGAACTAACTTAAACATTGCGAATGGCGACTCGGAAGAAAATGAATAAAATGATTTTACTTCAATCATTTTTCATTCAATAAGTAAGGCAGCATTAAAAATAAAATAATGTTTTCTACACGAGAAACCATAGTTTCTAATTAAGAAAAAATTAATAAATTGTCACGAAACCTTCACTAAAATCCTGTTATGCTTCATAGGATCTGTGAAAAATTTTGAAAAAATAATCTATTTATTATTTTGGTTTTCTGAAGACGAGTATTCTGTTTTTTTAATTTGGGATAGTGTAGAACTTCCGCTATACCGACAGACTTCCAGTATAATACTTCGTCATTGGGAATCTTAAAAATTTCAACACTCTGTTTAAAGATGTTAATTGCTGTTTAAAGTACAGCTTTTTAGTGTTATACTTTAAAGATACTTTGAAATATTGAATTTGATAAATTATAAAATTGAATATTAAATTCCTGTTGCTATAGCTCTCAATTATGACTTAATATAAGATCCTCATTTTGACGAAAGGTTGCTATAATTGTTCTTTATAGCTCTTTTTGGCTCTTAAATTTTTAACCAAACGACTTAGATAATCACTGACGGTTAAAGTTTTAGCCAAAAGATTTAGATCATCACTGACGATTAAAGTTTTAATCAAACTATTTAGCTATAACAATCGTTCCGTTTCGAATGTAACCGTTTTAACCTTCTAGCGGGAGAACGTATGTGAGAAATACACTTGAGAAAAGTTTCGTTTTATATATATTTTACCCTAGAGCATTACCAAAGTATGATCTTGGTTATTCTTCCAGCTCCTTTCGACGAACTATTAGTCATTGTTTGGAATTCGAAGCATTAATAGGCTATTTGTATTTCAGAGATAAGCGCGACAGTTACGGCTTAAGCAGTAAAATAAATATAAAGCTGACATTGTGCTTTTTAAATATAAATTTCAATTGATTTTTAATTCCATATTATCTTTACAATTTTATATTAAAAATGTAAATATTTCAGATGGCAAATTGGCAATTTCATTTAATTTTGTTTTGTTTTTACAACTTTCTTGTAAAGTTTTATTCATTTTATAATGTTTCTGTGTTTTATGTTTATATTGTTTCCGTTCCTTTTAAATAAAATTTGTTTAAATTTATTGTACTTAATATGTCATAAAGAATTTCAACCTAATTTTAAAAACTACCTATTAGAACAAAATAAGAGAAGAGTATTGTTCATGGGATGCAGCGCCGGCCATCGCTAGATCTCAACTGCCGTTAAGGCTTCAAAGAGCGCTGTCTCTGACGTCAGTCACAGTCAGTTATGGTTAGCTTTACAAGGTTAGCTTTACGATATTTAAAATTGTACTTTCTTAAAAATTTTGCACAATTTTTTTTAAAATTAAATACAACAACCATTCTTTCGTACTTTTATCCAAACACGGTGGATACACAAAATGTGACAACTCTTAAATGCAAAATATATTTCCCTCCAGTAATATAAAACAAAATTTAAATAGTTAAACTGAATATTGGTAAATATTATACTGTGTATCTACAATATAAACAGAATATATACGTGTCTGTCGGTCCCAAGAACTCCTCCTAAACGGTGAAAGGTAGAGACATGAAACTCTTACGTGACATTCTGTGATGCATTTCTAGGTAAACTGCGCAATTTTTGAAATTCAGAATGAATCAATTATCAAAAAAATTTAATTAGAGAACGAAAATTAAGCTATTTTCATAAATTTTTCGCCAATAACTTCTGAAATATTAATCACAAGGATATTACTTTTATACCATCTTAAGCGCAAAAATTTAGTTTTTTAATGATACCAGTCTAATCGTCGTATAAACTTTTTTCCAATTTTAATAAGCATTTCAATATTCATTTTAAACTTAATTTGTAACAATACTTTCTATTGTAATAAAACTAAATTCAAACCAATTTTTCCTTTAACGAAATAGGAATACCACTTTCATCAATTCCTTCACTCACGTGTTTTTACCACTGTTAACCCCTTAACCGGTTTGCCCGTATGCCGTACGGGCAACCCAAAAGTTGGCCTTAAACGGTTTGCCTGAACGGCGTGAGGGCATCGATATTTTCTCCTTTCCTTTTCCGGTTTGCCGGGAATTTATAATTCCTCTAAAAAAACTATAACAAATTTTCAACAGATGGCGTAGCTTGTCCATCGATAGACCTAAATGGAAAGCATGCGACAGAAATGCTTTCCATTCAGGTCTATCGTTGAAGGTTTTTTTTAACCTCCGAATAAAAGAAACGTGAATTTATACAACAAAAAAATGCCTTTTTTGTGAACGCTTCTGGTAAACGAATTGACCTGTTAAGGGGTTAAACTTAAGAAAAGAAAATATTGCTTTATTTGGATATTGATTTCAAGGCAGACTTTTTACTTCCGCTTTTATTTCCTAACTTTTAATATACCCTCTAAAAACGTTAGTGTAATTACTAGGCGGTATTGCGATTAAATTTCATAAATCTTTGAATGATTCTAATCAGTGCGCAGTGGCGTAGCGACCGGGGTTCATAGATGTCCCTGGCGCTATGGAGTCAAAACATTGCTACATTTATGCCATTTTTAAAGCAAAATATGAATAACGGACGTAAAAAAACCATGCACTGGGTGCCATTTACACTTTTTATGCAAATGACGGCTGGAGTAAAAAAATCATATTCCCTTAGCGTCATTTACACTCGCTGCGCCACTGGCCATTTTGACAAAACGTTACTGTGTTTGTGTCACTTTTTAAAGTCAAATACATAAATGAGTCTGAAATACCAGTGTCTGAGCGCCGTTTACACAATCTAAGCCTTTAATGATGACGGGGGGGGGGGCCCCGCGAAAAAATCGTTTATCATCCGGGTGCCGCTTATCCTCGATACGTCACTGTCAGTATGGAAGGTCATTCAACGTGAACCGAGTCCGTTTTCACAGAAGAGACAGACCCCAGGGAGAAAAGGAGGGAATGATGCCTCCGGTCAGGCACACAAACGCCAAAAAGAAGACCCAGATAGCACTCACACTTGCAGCAAGTGTTATTTGTTTTTTATATTAACTTGTCATGAGAAACTTGATGCGGCAAGTTTGCAGCAAACTTCCAGCAAAGTAACAAAGCATAATCGACCAACCACTTGCAAAACAAGTTTGCTGTGAAGTTGCTATGGCAAACTTCACACCACAATTGCAAAACAAGTTTGCTACAAAATTTATACGTCACACTAGGGTGGGCCGAAAAAAACTTTTTTTTTCTTTTCAAAGCGCTATAGTGCGGAAAACTTGCCTCTAGGGTAAATAAGTAAAATGCGAAAAAAGTTTTTTCTTTTGCTTACATCTGGTGGTAGCGCATCGACCCTAAATTTTTCGAAAATATACGATTTTAATAATTTTTGTAATAACTGGAAAAAAATCAAATAACTTTTATAACAAGTAGCTAAAGGTATAGTTTAGTACAACGAAGTGTAGGAAAGATAAATAAATGAAAAAATAATACATTTTACAATTTGTTAATAGCGCATTACACTAAAAATATCCACATTTTTTTACAATAAATTGACAAATTTCCATTGAAACAAAAAGTTGTTTCTCATTGTGTGAAATTTCAATTTGTAATCAAATATAGTCCTTTACTTGCCATCAGCTTCTTTTGGTATTTGAAATAATATTTGCTTGAAAAACTTGGCATTGAATATCTTGAAAGAAGTGTAGTTCTTATAAAAGCATCTCTGGAATTGGAACCTACGATTTTTTGTGATGCTTCGGTTACTAGCTTCACACATCGTTCCACTGCTTGGGTGTGACATGGGAACTTGTCAAAGTTCCACTTAGCCACTGCTCCAACTGATTGGACCTTAGACCACATCGCTTGATTCGAGAATCTTCGCAGCAAAGGTGGTGGTGAAAGTGTAATGTGTTCCAGTGAATCATTTCAATGTAGTAAGTAGCTGGGAAATTGATTTTTGGTGGTTGGAACTCCTGACTGACTTTCTTTTAGAAGCTAACTTACTGGCTTTTATAATTCTTCTGAAACCCAACTCTCTTATATGATCCCTCTTATCTACTATCATACTCAAAATCTCGTTTCCTGGATGGGCAAAAAATGCATTTCTCTGAATTACTTGGTCAATCACTTTTAACAAGTTTTTTGGCAGGAATCTTGACGATTTTATAACTTCAAATACATGTTTTGGTTCATTTGTGAAGTACTTACTCTTCTTAATATGAAACCATACAGGCATATGGGATAAAAGGAACTAAGATCTTGTGTTCATCTGTTGGGTTTTCAATACTTAAATACAAACGGAGAACTCTGTTCGGCGTGTTGACCACCTTCAGTGGGAAAGTGGACCAGGTTCACGAACAGATAAATCTTCAGGAGAGTTGCCTGATTTTACAGCATAACTTATGTCCAGCAGGTACTGTTGATCTTTGCTTAAAATTGTCCGTTAAATTTCTGAAATTTCACACTCATTACTTTTAAAATTTACTACTGGAGTTTCTCACATTTACTGAGCTGTGTAGCATTCGGACCACTAAATGATTTTGGAACAGTCGTTTCACCATCTAAATTTATGAACAGATGCCGAAATGGCAATTCATTAAAGTGTAAGAGGCACACACCCCATTGTAGTGGGGTGCACTTAAATTCTTGTACTATACATAGGAATTCATACAAGAAATAAAAACCATATTAATGGCATTATTGTACTAATTCGGTAGCAGCGAAAGTTGCAATGTATTTGTTTGCAGGGAGCAGATTGCACACAGACGCATGGCCTCTTGGATGCGGGGCCCAATTGAGAGCAATTGGTCTAATCGGCTCAAGGCAGGCCCTGGCTGTAATATGACCCACTGGAAAACTAACTTCTGTATTTTACCTCACAGGGAAGGGCCGAGGCCTGAGAAATTTAGTGGCTGAGAACCACTCGATGGGAACTGCTTCAGGAAGACGCCCTCTAGAGTGTCACTGCTTGTGCTAACACCCAGTATCTTAGACCGGTTCCTCCCAATCGAGCCCCGCACCAGATCAGAATGCTATTTCCTCTCGGCTCATTTCATCACCAGAGGGTGAAAACTGGAGTTCAAGAATTTGAGGAACAGCTTTTATTTTTTACTTTCTTGTACAATACAACCCCGGATAACCAAACTAAAAGGGGGGAGGGCTCGTTTTGGATAACGATTATTTTAGATTTCGATTTTTTTTTCGGTTAAGACATGTACATATATTAAAATTTTGTGTCTAATTACAGTGTGTAATTCTGTAATGTTTTGAGAGTAAAACAAATTAAACACTCTCTTTGTAGGTTACACTTACGTTTTTTTATTAAAGTCAAACCTTCGTCGGGCGCAATATTCCCACGCGACGAGTTTGGCCGCTATGAATATCGCGATTAATATATACATTAATTTTAGTTTTAGCATTCTAAAATTAATCACTGCTGCACATGCGCATTAACAAAGCGTAATATTTTTCTGCATTCTATGTCTTTAAAGTAAAGGAGTGACGGCAGAAATCGCAGTTTCAGTGATGTTAGAAAAGGGATTTTGAGTGGTCGCTGATTATTTCTACGTGACAATATGAGAGTGGCGCAAATATGCATCACTATGCAATGAAAGATTAAAAGTTACAGTAACTAAATGTTTGTCTAACTAGTTATATTTTAAACGAAAGGTGATGCTGTTGTTCGTCCTCCATGTTTTTAGAGAGACAAAGCATAAGGCCTAATTGAATTACTAAAAAATCAAATTTTTTAAAAAGTTTCTTAGGCAATTCAAATATATACAAAGACTGCCCATTTCACAAATAATTTACAAAAGGTTTATGAAATTACGTCTCAAAAATAGCGATAACAATAACTTTCCTTGTGCAGCGCACCATCTTCAGTTCTCAATTAGTAGGATTTTTCTTTTTAACCTTTTGAGACCCCGCGTCTATTAAAATGGACATTTCTATTTTATTTACAAAAAGTTGTCCATTTAAAGCCCTTAAATTTCGCTGCCCAATGCTTTGGATAGTACCGTAGTAATATATAATTAATTATATTAATTAATATATAATTAATAAATTAACTATATTTAGAGTCATATAATGCTATCAAGAGTATTAATCTCGATTTTTGTGAAAGTTGATCGAAAATTATACCTATGGATCTCATGGGGATAAGACTATTGAACGAGCTCTGCCGCGCATGCGCCAAAAAAGCTGCGCTCTGATGCGCAATGATTAATTCGCACGAGAAACTACTGCTGTAATATCACGTGAGTTGACAGCATTAAAATTGAAGTGGTAATTACTTTGATTAAAAACCTACCGCCGAAAAAGAGTTGTTACGCGATAATCTCTTGTGTTTTTCACTAATTTAGGCTCATAGCTTTTAATAAAATTATGCTCTGTGTAAATATTCAGCAACACAAGACACAACGTGATATTTTTACACTACTGTGTTGGTTGCGCATTCATGGAAATAGAGTTTTTATACGTATCAAGTTATTTTTTTCTGTAATATATTCAAATGATGGAAGGAATGGTCTATATATAAAGTGGAACATGGCTTGTTCGAATGTTTTTTAATTCAGGTTCGTCGGTAATTCGAATTTTTTTCTGGTACCTTTGAATATTCCTATTAACATAATGTTGAAATTATCTATAATTCGAATTATTTTTGGTTCATTCGAAGTCATAAATAAAAATTGTTTTTATTTTTGAGTTGTTTTTGTTATTTTAATACGTCCATATCGTAAATCTTCAGTGATAGTAAGTGCATAATTTTTAAGGCCTCCAAGTTTTAGCTGCTATTAAATGTATTCAATCAAGGAAAAACGTTGAACTCTTTAAATATAAATCGAATCTAATTAGCTAAGTTCCATTGTTTATTGATTTATAGGAGGAGTCTTTTGACTAATTTTTACAATGAAATGAGATTGGCACAAAGAAAACAACGTTTTATTTAAATAGTTTTATTGCCTCTATTTTAGCGTCCACACAACATCCAAGCGAAAATTTTAGAGCTTTCAGCAAAAACAGAAGATTTTAGTGTAAACGCATTGCCTAGTAAATAAAAAGATTGTAATACTTAAAGTTAAGTTTAAGGCCCCTTTCACATTATACGGTTTAACCGTTACGGCACGAACGCATTAGGCCGCCTCTTGGTGGTAAACTGAAGAAATGAGTGGGAGCTTTCACACTAGCCGATCGCGGTTTGAGTCCGTTTGTTGGGGTTTAAACCAGCCGCGTGCGCGACTGAATAGAACGGCGCCGTTACGACTTCGTCTTAGTAGTAACGTATGAAAATATGCTGACGCTTTCACACTGCACGAATTTCATCCGGCCGCCGTCCGTCACCTTCACAAGGTCACTTGTTCTTTTAGCCTTCTCGAAGCTTTTGCAGTTAATTAATGATTTCATTATTTTTATAGAATGCTTCAAAATTTAATTTTACTATTGTCTTTGTAATTTTTAAATGATTTCATTGTTATTATAGAACGCAATTTCATTTAATTAAAGTGTTGACTGTGTAATTTTTTAATGTTTTCGTTATTTTTTCCTATTTAAAATTTAGCTATTTTATTTTATTTCGAAATATGCCAATGCTAACGAATTTTATGTATTTTTATATTGCGTAAGATCAGGGCCGTCTTAAGATTTTACAGTGCTTGCCGCTCCATAAGCACCCTAACTAGGAAACTGGATGTTATGGCCCAAACAAAATATCTAGCTAAAAAAATAATTCAGGAGCATTATAATGTTTTGATAACATTATATTCTCCTGGGTTATTTTATTAACTAGGTTCTATACCATATTATAACATATAAAATTGTATAACATATTTAAAATTACAATTAAATAAATTTTTTTGGTTCAAAATCAGTATAGAAAGTTTTTATGATCCCTTGGATCAATAGCGCCCTGTTCTTCTGCCTAATTTGCCCTTTGGATAAGACGGTCATGTATAAGGTATTGGAAACGAATTATATACTATTTCATGTAAATTAATAAAAATCTGGATAGCAGTATCTAATAATCATGGCTGAATTCTAAGATAACAACATATGTTTTATTTCTGAAGTCGCAATTTCAAGAAACATTTTACCTTTCATAAGTAATTCCGACAGTCTTATAGAATTCTTCAGTATTTTGAACTCTTTATGGAGATTCCATTAAAGTTTCCAATTTTTTTTATGATTTTATTTGAAAATTTAAATCATGAATATATCATGATATTGCACATGAGTGTACTTTAAATAATTGAGAAGATATAGTCAAAACCCATCTCAATATAAAGAGATGATTGGTGAGTGATTTATACTTTAAATACTTACACACAGGATTTTTAAAATATTGTTCATCAAACACACAGAAATTTCCCTGCTATGTTTATACAAACACAATGAAAAAACATGCGATATCAAAGCATTGCGTCATAGTTTTTTTCAATGCGTGGTATCTTACATATAATTTTCAAGAAAAAGGTATACTATTTTAACGTCATAAAAAGTGATTAAAGCATATCTGATTATTTACCATGTTAAATGATTTTAAAGCTGTGATATTTCGAAGGGAATTTTCATAACATTTGTTTGCAATGGGTTGCTTAGTTTTTTTAAATCCTGTGCGCAAATGAAATCCATGTTCCACAACTTATGCATAATCGATTTACGTAATATATTATTAATATATACATTTGCAATGCTTAAAATTATTACACTGACTTTAAAATCCATATCTAGGGAGGAATTTATTTTATGTAATTATGGTAGAAACAAAATCTATAAGTTTTTGCTAAGTAATAAACAGTCGCACTTTCGCTATTGCTTTTTCGTTGCTAAAAGGTCCTATAACACTTTATGTTTTAAACACAAACGATTGAGATTTAAAAATAAGTGTCAGTTACTTGCGATTTTGTTTAGTTATATTAACGTCTCGTTTTGAAGCAACACGAGGGCTATTTTAGGACGGACTTCGTCATTTTGAACCGCGTTCACATGACTAGGACGACACCTGAGCTGGCACCCCCTCTCCAAACTTTCGTCTCACAGCAGAGGGACCTACCTATGATTTAACAGACAATACAGTTACTTCAGAGTCACAGCTACCATTTTTGTCGGTTGAATGCAGTTCCAAATGTTAGTATTTTGCCGCAGAGTATAATTTTTTATTCGGTTGTGGAATTCATCAAAAGATGCTACAGACATTCCAACGTCGCTGTTAAACCGCATAATGTGAAAGGTCACGAAATCGTTTCCCCATCATATTTTCTCAACTCAATAAATTTTTTATGGCATTTGTCTCTTTCTGATATCTTTCTCCCTATCTTAAAACCGTTGGATGTTTCCGCCGTAGAAAATATGAATTCAAAAGAAAGTGTTAATGAACCAAAATATTCCTCAGATAGAAAAATGAAATTTCCATTTATGCCCTTAGACTAAAATATATACAAGGTTTAGAAAGACTCATTTAGATTAATTTATAAACGTTTATTTTTTTATACCAAATTTTCATACGGTAGAATAATAAATTTTCCAGCAGCTTAGAGAAGATTTCGTCACTTACGCGTCTCAGCGTATCTCAATTTTTCGAAATTTCTAAGAAGAAAATACTAAATTTTTCACAACCAATAAACGAATATTTCTGAATTTTTTTTCACATCTGGTAGGAGCATGCAGCCTCATGTTCACATGTAAGAAAAATTTCTTTATTGGTTGCGAAAATCTGAGTATTTCCTTCTTCTTTGAAATTTCAAAAAAAAAAATGAGATAGGTGATGTTGCTTGTTAAACGACGTCAATTCCAGTGTAAAGACATGTCTAATTTCAACGTCATTATGTTTTTAGGTTATATGTTCAAATACTCATGAACTGATAAACATAATTCCGAGAATATTTTTTTCGGAATCATACAGGTCTTAAACACGAAGCTTGATATTGGATAATTGTTTTGTATATAAAAATAAATTTTAAATTAAAAGGATGATTTGTTCTAATTTTTTTAGTAATTTAAATTATAATTGATTAAGATTTTAAACACCATTTAATTCTAATCTTGAATTATCTATTAGCTCTTCAAAATGCAGCAATGCTTTCTATTTGAAGTCGGTGGCCAAACGAACATGAGGATATCTAATATAGCTCTATTTTTAACTTTGGCTAAAATAAAGCGTATAAAAACTAAGCAGTAGTCAAATATAGTTCATACCAAACCAGTTCGTTGAGAACCGATTTTTATATAAAGATTTCTCATAAATACAATAATGGTGGGGGAAGCAAACGCAATTAAAATTATATAAAATATTTTTTAAAACTAAAGTAGTGGTATAGTAGCAAAGTAACCAAAAATTTCCATATTTATTATTGAGGCTATAACTGGATGATATATAGGTTTAATGGAGAATATACTAACATATAGTTATTCACAACTGAAAAAACAATAAAAAAATACGTGCAATGCAATGCAACGCATTAACGCTTCGAAGGAGAGGGAAATCAATGCAAACTATATTAAGAGTCTCGTTTTCTCCAGACAGTTTTGATCATTAAAACCAAGAAGCATTGATTTCACTCCAAACTAGGGACAATGGTTATTGAGAAAATAATCGGTTTTCGGTTTTTCAGGGGTTTTTTCACCTCCGGTTTAACCTGGCGGTTATAAAAGCTCAAAATAACCGGTTTTCGGTCGCCATTTGTAGAAATTTATTTTTATTAATACTGTTTTAACAGGAAATCCTTCCATTGGTCAATATTTATCTCTTCAAAAAGAGTCTTTCAGTAATCCGCCAACCAACAGATGCCTCGAGGAAACGGTTGTCTTTGACTGACCTAAGATGCAATTCAAAGCTTCATAACTTGGTAAATTTTAGTCTAATCGACCCTAAAATCCGAACAGTTTTTTTGCCCGTTTATTGGATTTTAAAAAATAATCGGTTATAACCAAAACAAAAAATAGCCTAAAAACAGGCTAACCTAAACAAAAATAAACTGTACAACAAATTTGAACTTTTTTCTGTCTTTTATATGGAACTATGTGATTCTGTATAAACCAAAGGTGCTTGATTCATATATCAAAACCAAAATAGTCCATCACGTACCGTTTTTGTAGGATATTTTTCATATTTATACAAATTTGTTGCAGAGAAATGTAACAGAGGCTTGATTATAGAAAACACAAACACTAAAATGATTTTTTTGGCCGTTTCCTCTTGTAGGCATATGATGGTGTGTCCCTGATAACAGACCAGACCAGCAATATTCAGCTAGCATACTTCGATTCCATCGTCCATTGAAACGCTTTTCAAACATCGAGATGTCCTGGTGAAACCTTTCCCCATGCTCATCACTAATTGCGCCAAGGTTTTGAGGAAAGAAGTCCAGATGTGAGTCCAAAAAGTGTAGTTTTAATGACATATTGCAATCTATAACACGAAAGCATTTCACCATGTCACCAACAATATAGTTTTCAGCCTTCTTATTTCCAACGAAATGCGTGCACACTGATTTGAATGCCAGCCAGGCTGTTTTTTCTGCTTCTGACAGTTTTTTTTTCAAACTCTTCATCACGAAAAACTGCTTTAATTTGTGGGCCAATAAAAACCCCTTCTTTTGCCTTTGTCTCACTTAAATGTTCCTGAGATGCAAGAAAGCCACTCCTTCTCTGTCCAGAGCTTCTACAAATATCTCCATCAAACCGAGTTTAATGTGCAATGGTGGAAGAAGGACACATTGCGGATTCACAAGTGGTTTATGTGATATATTTTTGGTGCTAGGAATTTCTTGGAGGCCACTTTTTACGGATGTAGTGATTTTTTCTGTCACGGCTGTCCCATTCGCAGAGAAAGCAGCAGAATTTAGTGTATCCCTTTTGAATGCCTGTTAATATCCCAATGACTTTCAAATCTCCACAAATGTTCCATTTGAATGTAGTGTGCGAAATTAACTTCAGTATAGCACTCATAACTTCGTAAGTTGCCTTTGTATTTGTAGAATATGCTACAGGAACAGACTGATTAACATTGCCTATACGGAGGAGCATTGCGTTTAGACTTCGTTTAGACGAGTCAATAAACAGGCGCCACTCTGCTGGATTATGTTCATGTCCCAATGCATGTCCAAATAGGCCATTCACATCACAGCAATATACGATGTCTTCTTTCTCCGCAAAATAGTCTTCAAAATGACTTTGCGGTCTTCTACATGAACTTATTTTTATACCTTTCTCTAATAGATTCCAACCTTGAAGCCTAGAACCCAGTAATTCTGAGTCTGTTTGAGAGAGTTTTAAGTCTCGCACAAGATCGTTACGCTCTGCCTGTGTGATTTCATGACGTGAATATGTCATAGATGTAGATGGTTGAAAGTCAGGATCTTGATGGTGTGGGTCATCGGAGGTTTCTTACTCTGAATCAACAGTATATTTATCTGGAGCTGTAGGTATAGGAAGATCTTCAGAATGAGGAACAGGTCGCATAGCGGAGTGTAATTTTGGATACTGAATACAATGTTTGGATTTTGAAGAGAA
Source organism: Araneus ventricosus (assembly GCA_013235015.1). Classification (NCBI taxonomy): domain Eukaryota; kingdom Metazoa; phylum Arthropoda; class Arachnida; order Araneae; family Araneidae; genus Araneus; species Araneus ventricosus. The sequence goes on along the minus strand of BGPR01005949.1, from coordinate 60,696 downwards.
CCCCTTGACACCTGTCAAACAAAAGTAACAGTCCGTTATGTGATTGGTAGGTTCACGCCAAACCATAGGTACTGCAAATTTCAACCTACTACGTTTTCTTTGTAACCAGTTTCTCAGATTCCTGGAACATGAATTCCAGCATATATGTGGAGCAATGACTTATCCCGGTCCCCAACTCTACATCCAAAGTACAGTTCATAAGCCTTTCTAACTAATGGTGACAAGCTACATAGTTGAGTCTTCAGTGTAAGTTAGCCACACACATAATAAAATAAGTCCGGCTTATTTCTACACTGACGATACATTATAATGCACTGAACGTAATATAATCTTGTCCTTACAACACTTGTACACTTCACACTTAACGTCACTAGAATTTTCCAACCAGCTACACTTCAGTCAGCAACATAAGACAGTGGGAGGAAACATCAGGAACAAAAACTCTCTGATATCTCAGAACTGCTCTCAGTCAGTCGGCGTGTCCTTTATAAGGTTTGGCGAAGGGAGAAAATGCCATCGCAAGAAAAATCGCCAAACTTGTAGTGAATTCTCGGATATCTGGCTGCATAATGCAGCTAGAGCCTCGAAACTTCGGGAAGGTAGATAAGGCTTTTGTCGCCAAAAATGTCGCCAGAGTCACCAAGATCGCCAAGTTGGCGACGGTACCACTGTAAATGAGAGAGCCTTTCCTTTGACTGTAAGTTGTTTTTCCAGCACAGAGTAAAGCTACGCTTACATAAGCCACATTTTAGCTTACGTAGGAAGCTAAAATGTGGATTTTGGGGAAAATGGTGCGTGGTAAACAAAAAATAATTACGGATTCGTTATTTTCAGCCAAAAATATACAAGAAACACATATTTTCACCTAAAGGACATTTTTCATGTTGCACAGTGAATCGGTTTTCGATTAAAACCGGTAGGTTTTCTCCATCCAAAAGGTAGAAGAGACATCGTTTGTGCTATATATTTTTCACACGTAGATTTTTTTACTTGATTATCTTCCATTTGAGGCTCGCTGCATTTTTTTCTTCACTCGGGTTTACTTTTGCTTGTATTCTTTTGATTTTTAATATGAATGTTTTTTCTTTTATTTTGTTGATTATGTTATATATTGCAGGGTGTTTTTTGAAACTGTTAGTTCTCAGAACCATCTGTATCTCAATCTATCAGCAGAAATGTCACCATATTTGATAGGGGGACTATTGACGACATGGGGGAAAAGATCAGCTGGAGAAAAAGCTCTGAAAGTCAGAGTTTTATTAAAGCGCTCCTTCACTCCGTTTGTTTGAGGGTGATACTCTGTTGCCATTCGATGATCAATATTACCCAGTAGACGCGATAGCTGAAACAAGTCTAGATTGAAAGACTGTCATAAGATCTGCGAACTACTCGAGGAGCTCCACGCCTTAGATGAAATTCTTAGAGCAGGAACTTCGCTACTTCCTCTGCTTCAGCTGTTGGTAAAGATTTTGATGCCGTATAACGTGTCAAATAATCTGTACAGACGATGTTCCAATCGTTTCCTTCAGTAGATTTCGAAACTTCCTAAGAAGAATTATCCAAATGCGATGGTTCTAAAGCTGGAGGAATAGAAACTGAACGTCTAAGTCGTTGCTGAGGAATGGATTTCCTTCTTTGGTATTCTCGACAATGCATAGCACATTGAACGATGTTTCGGTACATCCCTGGCCAATAAGATCTTTTACGGATTCTATCATGCGTTTTTTGCGAAACCAAGATGTCCTGCTGTCGGTGCGTCGTGAATTTGTCTAAGTACGTCTGCTCTTGGGTGTTTGGAATGACTGGCAACACTTCTTTCCGGAACAATCAAAATTCTTTCTGCATAGGATTCTGACTTGTTAATACGAATTCCTTTTTATCTGTGGATGGGCAGGTTTGGGCAAGGATTATTTTTTCAAAGTCTGTGTCTTTCTTCTGTTCGAAAGCAATGTTCAGATCCGTAGTGACAGCTGGAAATTTGTCTGATGTCTCAGTTTCCTCTTCCACTTGATTTCTAGAGAGAGTATAGGCATCTTTATGCTTCATCTCGGGCTTGTATTTTATGGAAAAATCATGTTCTTGAAGTCGAAATGACTATTTTGAAAGCCTTCCTAAAAGATCATTGAGATTAATGAGCCAAAGTAGTGAATGATGATCTATCACAACAGTAAAATGTCTTCTAAATAAGTAGGTCGGAATTTGTGGATAGCCCATACAACGGCTAGGCATGCATTGACCTTCAATAGTAGAGTAATTCTTTTCGGCTCTTGTCAGAGTTCTAGAGGCGTATCTATGACTTTTCCAATTTCATTCTGAATCTACACCAGGACTACTCCAATATCATACCTGCTGGCATCTGTATGAATTTCTGCAGGAGAGTTTTCTTCGTACATTCCTAATACTGGATCAGAAGTAAGTGCTTTCTTTAGATTGTTAAAAACTTCTGCTTCTTTAGGACCCCAGTGAAACTACACATCACCTTTAACAACAACTGCAGAGGTTCAGCTAGGTAACAAAACCCTTTAAAAAACCTTCTGAAGTATGAGAAGAGTCCAAGAAGGCTTCGTATATCATGCACATTTTTTGAAGTTTCAAATTGCTTTGGGCTTTCACTTTATATTCGGATCTGTTCGAACACCATCACTAGCTGCAAGGTGGTCTAATATTTTTACTTCTTGCGCACCAAAACGGCACATTATTGGACTTCTTAATCGGGAATGTGGTCTTCGAACGTTTCTGCGAGCAATATTATGTCACATACATAGCAAAGGCACATAATCCATTTAAAGTGGCGTAGCAAATTACCCACTTTTCTGTCGAAGGTTGCAAGTGTATTTGCAGAGTCCATAGGCATAAATTCATTTAAATTCATGCAAGCCTTCTGGAGAAATGAATGCTGTCTTTCGCAATCTGCTTTGTCTAATTCTAACTTCAAGTAACCAGAACAGAGGTCCACGGAAGAAAAGAACTTGGTGCCCTTTTGACAGTCCGTAGTATCATTGATACCAATGTAGAGGATAGACAGCTTTCTTCGTGATATTAATTGAGCTTGCGATAGTATGAGAAAAACGCAAACAACTTCTGTTTTTTTTTCTTATAAGTAAAACAGGCGATGACCAAGGCATTCAGATGGCCTCCATGTATAAGGCGTCTTTCGGTCGGCGAAGGCAATTTGATTGATAGGTGCGTGGTCACCAATATAAATCCGGTGTTTGACACTCTAATGTTTATTCCTAGCTTAAAACAAACATTTGAATTGGTATTTGAGCATGAAAACAGCACCTTAATTACCAGAAACAAAATCGGTTATCTTCTTTTGACGTATGGAACTAGACCTCCTTGACGATGCGATGTTGCGCCAGCGCTGCATAAACATCACATCGGTCGGTGTAGCACCAGTTCATCGGTAAATGTGGAGTTTACGGTACCCACCTGTTTCTTGCCAATTTTCTTGGCACAATTTCATGTGCCGTCACCTAATACTGTTTTGGAAGTGCAGTGCTCTTTTCATTGCTCTCTTGCGCATTCGTCACCTGAAAAGGGGAGATTGAGCAAGCAATGCCGGCGGCATTTCAAGTGTGTACCGGGCAATTTTTTTTAACTTAAAAAACATCAGCGTCTTCGCTTTCAGCATAACAGGAAACTAGTAGCTTCGCTTTTTGAATGAACGTTCGGAATCTAGGTTTTTGAAAAAATTTCGAAAACGAGAATTTCCGTACTCAATGCCTGCGGCATTTCTAGCGTGTACCGGGCAAACTTTTTTAAGCTGGAGGAACCTCAGCGGCTTCGTTTTCAGCATAGCGGAAAACTCGTAGCTTGGTTTATTCATTGAGAACCGAAACACACAGAATAAAATACACAGCACTGAACCGATGTTCAAACGGAAGAATTCCAAACGAAGTTTTATTCAAATTCAAATGAATTGGCGAATCACATCGAAGACATGAGCAAAACAGTCCAATCGAAACGTGACGCAATATATCCTGATACGCAAAACATCGATGAAAAGATCAATTTGTGCGCAAGTAACTCATTAAAAATACTATTGCGCAACCAAAACAAATGTTCTCTCATCTCCGTTCTTGGCGGCAAAGAGTTGGTGATCCTAAAAGTAACGAAGTAAGTGCGTACAACAAACTTCACATTAACCAGTTCATTTGGAGAGAGGTCTTCTTCTTCACTTTCTTCGGGATTATCTTGATCTTGATTTTTGATCAGGTGAACAATGTCGCATAGAAACAGTGATATTATTCTCCAAAAAGAATTAATTAATTCACATGACACACAATTCGACACAACGTAACAATGACAAGCTTCTTTAGGGCAACACACACAAGATCAGTGAAGCGAACACTGACTCAACTCGGGCGGACTAGAAAACAGGTAGAACCCCACCACTTTTTATTCAGTAGGCTATTTTTAGCGCGTATTGTCACAGTAACCGGGAATCACTCCAGCTAAAGGCTAAAACTACCCTCAACCTGCTTGTCTACGGCTCCACTGTACCGTACGAATCACCACCAGCTCTTCCTGTACTCTTTCACAGAGCACCTAGAGTCAATTCTCTATTGCATTTGATATATCAAGAGTATTTCACCGAATTTCCCGGCCGGTAACAATGGCGTATGGAAACAGTGATACTGCACTTCAGCAAGATTTAATTCAGTCACACAACACACACTTCAACGCGATCAACACTTCTACACAACGAAGCAATGACCAGCTTCAAAAAGGAAACGCATACAATATCAGTTCAATAAACACTGACTCGACTCGGACGGATCAGATAACAAATAAAATCAACTTTTAACCCAGCAGGTTTTTTTCAGCGTGCGTTGTCATAGTAAACGTGAGTCACTTCAGCGCAAGGTTACTACCCTCAACTTATTTGCCTGCGACTCCACTGTACCGTATGAATCGCCGCTAGCTCTTTCACAGAGCACCCGAAGTCAATACTCTACTGAATTTTTGTGTCAAGAGAATTTTACCGAATTTCTCTGATAATACGAATTTAATTTCTCGGGAATCAGAACAGAGGTCAGAAACAACTAGTTCGGATTCCCAAGGAAATGTCTATATTTGTGAAATAGTATAAAATAATTTTAGAAATTTCATTTCTTACTTAATTTTTTTTTCAATTTTCCTAAGGATTGAGAAAATGGTTAAAAATTACCAACTATATGATCGTCCTTTCCCTAGCAAGAAATTAATTGTTTGCTATTTTATCAGAAATGACAATTACCATTTTGCTAAAAGATATGAGTTTGTAATAAAATTTCGTTTAATGGTTAATATTTAAGGGTTAAATGTCTTTTGGTATATATATTTATATAAAAAATAACCTTGATGTATATTGAACATAATTTGTTATTGCATTTGCATCGGTAAAATCGATGGAGTTGCAGAATAGAAAGTTAAAATATTGCTATCAATGAAGTTATTATTAAGCCCATTCATTCATTCATTTCCCAGACCGGAGCTCAACCCTTTGGTTATAGAATACTAGCTGCCTTCGGCCACCAGCTTGTTCGCTGGGAATATGATTTCAATTGAATCTTGCATCATTTTATATTCATAACTCCTTTAACAAAGTAATTTTAAGCTTCAGATTGTGGTAGATATTTAATCATGTTCTTTTAGTGGCCTTGCACCTTTTCAGTACACTGTCAACATAAATGTCCCTAATGGAGTGAAATAACTGAAAATGTCACGTAAAATCAAATTGCTCGTCACTATTTATAATATCGATAGTTTTCTCCCGGGCAATACTATCGATAGGCGCATTTCCAGTCGATAGTTTTAAAACTGTCGACTGGAACTATCGATACTTCAGAATTATCGACTGAAACAATCGACTGTAAAAATAAATAATAATAATATAGACTGTAATAGACTTTCTAAACTATCGACTGGAAGAATACCAAACGATAGTATCGAATAGGAGAAAAGTATCGATACTATCAATATTTCAGTCGATAGTATCGACTTTCTTAAAACTATCGATACTATCTATAGTATCGATAGTTTTCTCCAGGGCAATGGTATCAGTAGGCGCATTTTCAGTCGATAGTTTTAAAATTATCGACTGGAACTATCAATATTTCAGAATTATCAATTGAAACAATCGACTGCAACTATCGATAGTTTCTAAACTATCGACTGGAGAAACACCAATCGATAGTATCTCCAGGGAGAAACTATTGATACTATCGATAGTTTTGAGACTATCGATATTTCAGTCGATAGTATCGACTTTCTTAAAACTATCGACAGTTTTCTCCCGGGCAATATTATCGATAGGTGCATTTACAGTCGATAGTTTTAAAACTATCGACTGGAACTGTCGATACTATCGATATTTCAGAATTATCGACTGAAACAATCGATAGTTGAACTATCGATGTTTAAGGAACACTACCCACGAGACGATTTTTATAACAGTATGTAATCGCTGAATTCGGTCTAGGACCTTTATATTTTAAGCATGATTGACTTTTTGATGGTCTTCTATGCATTCAAAAAAGGCATACCATCTGAACGAAAAAACAAGATTATTTTATTATTAAAGGTGCACGAAATTGCAACAGTTGAAAAGGGATTTCTTCATTTGTTACTGTTATAAATTTCGTCGTATGTATTAAAATATATCGTCTTCAATAGTCCTCCACTTCTGTTCGTAACTAGAATTTTCTTTCATCAAACAGGTAATAGTGTCACAGTGTTCTATCGGATGGAACAAATATTTCGCAATTGATTTGAAACACTTTGATCGGAAGGGTTTCCAAACCTTTTCGCTTTTATTCCAAAATACTGGGGGTCTGTTAGCGCTATCATCAAAAACTATCAGTTTGTCGTCAACGATTTTAGCATTTGGATATTCTAACCTGTGAAAAGAAAATGAGTTAAAGAGGTTGTACAGTTAATTAAAAGACAAAAATCTTTGGGTATAAGTTTTTTTTAAATACAATGTGAATATTATTTTGTCCTATACATGCACTATGCATATAAATATTTTGTTTAAGGCGAGGGGGGGACGTTCAAAATCATTTTTTTTTAAATTTTCAACTAATCAATTTTAAATTTTGCAAGCATTAATAGTAGCATTATATAAGACAATACATAAAATTTAACTGCATTATATTTATTTGTTTCTAAGTCATGGGTATAAATGTAATTTTTGATAACAATTAATAGCCTTTATGATAAATGTTCCAGGCGCTTGAATTTGTTCAAATTTCATGACATCTTATTTAATTATAAAAACATATGTGGAGAAGAATTTTTGGCATTCATAGAGAAGATATTTTCTTATTAAACCGTGTATATTTTCTTACATATCAAATATTAAGCATATTTGTTTCCAAAATCAATACTTTTGAGTTATTATATGAGATCATTTTGAAATTCCTTTCTGAAACAAACAAAAAAAATTAATCCCAATTTTTGTTTGAAAAGGGTTAGAGAAATTAATAGAAATTAGAGTGATTTCGAGTAATTTTTGAGCACCTGGAATATTTATCATTGAGATAACTGGTATTAAAAATAAGATAAGGAAAGATGTAAAATAAGATAAAGTAATATTAAGGTGATTGTTATTAAAAATTGCATATATACCAATAACTCAGAAATAAATAATTATATAGCAGTAAATTTTATGTGTTAATATGATTGCAAAATTCAAATTTAGTTGAAAATTTTAAAAAAATTATATTAAAGGTCCATGGTCGCCTTAATCTAATTTTTTTAACTCTTTAAATGTATCTGATATAAAGTAAAAAGAATTTAAAAAATTTATCTATCTAACTTATTGTTTTTTTCATTTATAAATTTAGTTTCTTGATAATCTTCTACAAATCTTTTGATTCACTAGGATATGGAAATCTTGAATAATATTTTTTATCTTGCATTGTATTCGAAATATTTTTAAAAGAACGATACAGCTAAACAATAGTTCATACTACCAAAGAACAGAATTAAGTTTTTCTTCTGGGGAACCAATGGGTCAGCAATCATTTTGAACCTTATGTAGCGATTAAGGCAAATTACTAATAATACAATTCTTAATGAGCAAAGAGGTACTACAATAAAATTAGATAAATCAAGGTTTCTAACTTTTCTATAGCTCATTTTTATTCCGTTTTTTACAAAAGGAAACTTTTTTAAAATGTGCACGGACTTCGTGTGCAGCTACATGCTATCTGGCGAAAAACTTGCGATTTTAATTTTCTGCTCCAGAGCTTTAATGTAGTATTTCCCATAACAGTTCTACACTTGTTCTGCACATCATGTATGCTGAAATTTTGCATTCATTTCCAAAA
>BGPR01005949.1:240-52368 GCA_013235015.1 Araneus ventricosus | reverse complement strand
ATAGCAGTCTTAACTATGTAGAAACTGAATGGTAATGTAGTATATTTGCTTTCTAATTGGTTTTGTAGGCAGAACAAATCACCATTCGTGATTATTTTAACATTTTATACACTCTTAAAATGAATGAAATAGTGTAATTTCCTCATAGAATTTCCTACATTGACTCCCGTTTACGATTAAGAATTGTAAGAAATTATCCCGTGTGAACTAAAAAAACACCTTAAATCATGAAGAGTGTACACATTACAGATGGAATGTTTCAACAAAGTTGCGCTCAATTTTACCGAATACCGAAATTGCAACTGAAGAGATGAAATCTTGGTGATCATTCATTATGATTAATTCATATTTGATTTAGTGAGTATGAAATCTCCTAGATCCTTCCAATAAAACATGCAAGAATTTTAAGACAACTAAAGTACGAAACAAGCCGAGAAAAATCGACAACAAATAAGAGAATATGATGTTTAGTTTGTGTACAGGAGTATTATACTTAAGCCAGTGCTTCCCAACCCTTTTTGTGCCCTACCCCATCTAAGCCTTTCTAAAATTCTTATGTCCCCTACGGTTATGTGGGTTTGCACTCAGAGGGAGTATCAAAATAAATTTTCCTAATTTCATCATTTTTTTAAAAAAGCTCACGTTGATCAAAAACATTTTTAAACATATTTTTGAAAATTATTTAGCGATTAGATCCTAAAGAAAAATGTGCCGTTTCGATCTGACAATTTAAATGAACTAGATAAATCATAATGGACGGTTGCTTTTAAATTCTAGAGGAGTCCATTTTCAAATTCCCTTCCCCCCATAAAAATCAAATTTCCCCCGTGGAGTGTGTGCCCTCCGTTGAGAAACACTGACCTAAGCAAATGTTTGGCGAAACTAAATTGAAATTCATAAGTAAAATGAAATATTTTCTGGAAATGAAGGATTATAATAGAAAATGTATTATATTACCCGAATGGTAGATGTTGAAATGTCTTCCAGATACGAGTTTCTGGACTGAAAACTTCCACTGAGTTTAACTGTCCATTATCACCTAATCCTGCTATTACGAATATCTGATTATCATACACAATCATTGCAAATCCTGTTCGAGAAGTTTCTGGTACAGGTATTTCAGAGAATGTTCCGCTAACTGTGTCATATTCTTCTGCTGTCATAATAGAAGATGATGGATATTCACCAAGAATGTATATTTTACTTTCCAACGAGGCAGCTGTAACGGTGTTGACTGTCGAACCCAAATGTTTCCATGATTGATTTTTAGTGTCATACATCTCAAATGCACACGATGTTTCTGATTCATCAAACGTATCAACAAACCCACCTATAGCATATAGAAATTTTCCTTCATGGACGATGGTATATTTCCTGCGTGCACGATTCATAGGTTGCATTTCTTTCCAAGTCTTGTCGAGAAGATTAAATATCATTGCTTTTCCTGTCCATGAATCAAACATATAAGCTAAATGGTCCACAACGGCCATTTGGTTCGGCCAGAAGTTGTTTCTTGCTCGCAGAGTTATTTTGCGTCTCATGCAAACATCTTCATTATATGTGACATACAGGTCCGTCACAGCAGTGTTCTCTTTGCAGCAACTCTTGGTAATGAGGTATAATTTCTTTGGCTGTCTTGGTCTGGAGAAATCTGTCTTGGGATACTTTGAGGACAACACAGTTTTGAAAACAATGCTTAAATCTGTAGATTCCTCTGTTAGCAAAATATCATTTAATTCTTTCATATATGGATTCTTCCTCAAAATGTTACTTCTCAAAAGATACTGGACAAACTGGGTATTGTGGTTGGGAAAGCGAATCGTGCTGAGAAGTTCTTGAACAGCTGGTAGTCTTTCAGGAGAGCTTCCAACCCACTTCTCTACTGCTCGCCAAATATATGTTTCATCAGGAATGTTCAAGGAATCATCTTCCAGCAGAGCTTTGATTACTTCTAGCGGAATGTCAGCAATCTCATTTAATGGTTGATCTATCAGTTTACTGAAATTGACACGTATAAATCTTCGACTTGATTTGTACAGGCCTAATCGGTCATTGACATGGCTTGCTGCGAATATTTCCACGCAGTTTGTCAAAGATAGTTGTTCTTTTGCAAATGACTGGCATTTGAGAAGCAAATCATCCAACAAAAAGTAATCAGACGCTAGCAAAAGTTCCACAATATTATCTGCTTCTAAAAGTATTTTGCCATTGTACAAATACAGGAGAATTTGTTCCACAGTTCTTCCACTGAACCAAGGTAACGAATAATCTCCGTTTGATTTGTCGCACCCGTCGAAGAGAAACAAGGCTCGGAAGTAACTGGAATACTTGGAGAGAATTACTCGATGTACCTTGTAAGAGCAGCCGTCTTCTGTTTTCAGGATGGCGTCACAGAGCTCTTCGAGTCCATCAAAATACTCGTCTTCTTTACCTATATATTGTGCCATTTTACTCCTAAAGCAGTTGCTGGAATTTTCTAAACTGAGTTATGGTTACTTTTTTCGGAAACACTACTTCAGCTCCATTGTCTAACCATTGTTTATTTAACCTACAGCATATAAACTAACAATCGAACTTTTATTGTTTTAGAACAAAACGAAAGAAAGCAAATAATCAATAACTGAAACTCAACAATGGATGAAATAGTTGAGATTATGTAACAAAGACTTTTCTCCCGCGTGGTTTGATTTTAAATTAATTTAATGATGATAAATAATTAAAAGGGCAATAATTAAAGGTATTGGGCAAGTTATAAACGCTCATTTGACTTATGTTAAAATGAAAACTGACATTTTTCACACCACTCTTAGGACCAAATCCAGAGTAAATTCCCTGGATGAATAATTGACTCTGATTTTTACCTAATATTGTGCGTCTGTTATTATCGGCGCTAACAGATTACCAGATTATGTAAATCGAAAATGAAAAGTCTTTTTATAACTAAAAGTATTCTATATATATATATATATATATATATATATATGTAATAATCTCAATTTTATTTCAAATTCTAATATTATATATTTTAAAGTCTTAATAACTCCAGTTTCGTTCCATTTCCCGCGCCGGAGGTATATTAAATCTCTCGTTTTGACATATTTATTACTAAAAGAATATTTTAATCGTTTCCACGCGCACACAACTCGCGAAATCAGCGACTTATTGTCGCCATGCATTTTCCCTAAAACACTTACGTAATATACTAAAAATAACTATTATTCCCTTCACTTTGATCACGTGTCTATCTGTTAAATTCCTACCTGAGAAAAAGCAGGGATTTTCTGCTCACTTTTGGCTTAAAAACTTAATAAAAATATCTCTATAATGTAGCAACTGCGTTTTATTTTTTTATATTTTAATGAAAGCGCAGTTTAAACACTTTTTTTCAGATAGGTGACGCACTATTAAGGCGCTTTAAATCTGCTTCGCCAGGAGATTTCCAACACAAGTGCCAAAATGATTACCGTGCAGCAAAAGGCACGTCTCTGGTTACATGAAAACAAATAAATTACAACCGTTCAAAGACGTTTTAGCTTAGACTATCGAAATTCTCGGTCTCAAAGTAAGAACTCCATCAAGCGTTGGTACGAACAATTTAAGGGAACATAGGAAATATGCCGGACGACCATCGGTCTCAGACGACGTTGTTGAACGAGTGAGGAAGATTTTCGGTTATCAATTGCTCATACCAACTCTTGATGGAGTTCTCACTCGGAGACCGAAAATTTCGATACTCTAAACGAAAACATCTTTGAACTTTTACAATTGATTTGTTTCGTGGAACCAGAGACCTACTAGATATGCCTTCTGCTTAAAGGTAGCCATTTTGACACTTGCTTCGGGTAGCTCCCACTACAGAATATTTAGAGAGCGTAACGTAACGTTACTTATCTGGAAATAATTTTTTTCAATCTACTCTCTGTTTCAAAAAAACGCAGTTTCTACATTATAGGGTTTTTAAAAATTAATTTTTGAAATGGGTCCAACAATTTACGACCACTCTGTATTTATTTATTTTTTATTCATTTTTATTAAACTATCTGTGGTATGTGACGACATGTTTGAAATATTTTCTAAGAACGGCGGTAATTCTCTAAATCGTAGATACCTTTGGATACTACTTTACAATTCACGTGCATAAAAATCTCTTTCTTTATTTCCTATGAAAGCTTATGACGTCTAGATATGTCATCAAGAGTCGCCTGCCCCCCCGTCCACCAATTTCGAACGAACTGGAGAAAACACTTGACCGCTGTACATTGTATTTGGGGGGGAAAATTGACAGAGTATCCCAGCCCCAACCACCCGGCCGATTTCGAAAATATTTGTTTCATATGAAAGCTTATGACGTCAAAATATGTCACAAAGGGTCGCCTTGCACCCACCACCCTCCATTTCCGAACGAAATAGAAGAAACACTTCTCCACTATACATTGTCTCTTCGGGAAAAACTTGACAGAGCCCCCCAGCTCCAACTACTGGACCGATTTCGACAATTTTTATTTTATATGAAAGCCTATGAAGTCTTAATATGTCATCAAAGGTTGCCTTGCACCCATCACCCTCCACTTTCGAAAGAAATCGAAGAAACACTTCTCTACTATACATTGTCTCTTCGGGAAAACCTTGACAGTCCCCAGTCCCAACCACTTTACCGATTTCGACAAATTTTATTTCATATGAAAGCTTATGACGTCTAGATATTGTATCAAGAGTCGCCTGCCCCTCATCATTCTTCATTTTCGAAAGACATTCCAAAATGAAACTTTGGCGGAGTTCCTGAGCCTCAAAATCTCGACCGATTTCTCGAACTTTTTTCGCCAATTCATTTCCTCACTTCCTTAAAATAACTAGGCAATCACAATGCTCCGCTTTAACTTCGTAAGTTTTAAATAGCATTTTTCATTTGTATGCAGTTCTGTAGATATCCATATTATAAACAATAATCATATTATCTCTTTTTTTTATTAAATTTAATTGAGTTTCAATAGCAGGCGATTTTGTTAAGACATCTATAAATATTACTATCTGTGTTTTAGTTAAAATTTAATTTAGCATTAATGGCAAATGATTTTGTTTCTTTCTACATTTATTTTTATTAGATTGGCAACAAGAAAAGGAGCTGCTAAAAAACTTTTATGGAAGGCAGAGTTGTTAAATGAGAGAATAAAGTTGTTTCTGGAATAAAAGTTTTAATTTTGAGAAGACTTTTTGTTTCCCTTACTAATCCCTACAGTTCCATCAAAATAGCGTGTCAAAAATATTGTAAAATACCTATTGTAGGTAATGGAAACTGTTTATTTAGGGCACTATCGTTCTGCATTCATGGATCTGAATGCTTTCATGCAAAAATACGTGAGAAAATTGTACAAAAAAAATTCAAACACGTTATAATTTTAAAGGAAACTGTTGCCTACAAAGAATAGGAAATCTACGGTGGTTTTATAGTCTGTTCCACTAATCTTCAAGCAGTATTCAAAACTGAAAAAGTACTGGCTGAGAGCTTTGAAGCAGCGAGGTGGCAGGGGCAGAGCTGTGCAAATTGGGTGCTGGCTGAGAGCATGCATTGGGGCGGAGAGGGTAGTGAATACTCAAAACCATTTCAGGAAACAGTAATTCTTGTTTTGATAATTTATTATGTCTTTTTATGTTTTATAATAAATGTTAATGATCTTAAAAAGTCAACCTTATTGAAGAAACTTTATCAGTATTTTTATTCATGTTTTATTGATTCTATGGATATAATTAGTTTTTAACTGTGTACTATCGATTTTTATGCAGTCAAATGAAAATGCAAAAATTATTTGAATTAGTATTGCATAGGTATTAAATAACAAATATCAAAGTTTCATAACTTAAATTATTTCAAAATTACATCGAAATTTGTCTGTTAACGGTAGTTATCGAATTTTTGACCGTTATTTCCCAGGTGATGCTGAAACTCCCAACAGATGGAAATGCTAGAGATGCTAAGAAGGTGAAAAGCTTATTGGGCACATTCTCTTTCAAATGATGTTACAACGTTGGTTGTAGGTGGCGTTGGGCTCTAAAACTGGCGTTCCATGAATTCTAACATTGACAGGTGTGTTGATAAAGCCCAACAGTTATAAATGCTAACGATACTACGAAGGTCAATAGCTGTTTGGCACATTATCTTTCAAAGGATGTTCCAACGTTGGTTGTAGGTGGCGTTGGGCTCTAAAACTTACGTTCCATGAATTCTAACATTGGCAGGTGTGTTGATAAAAGACAACAGATGGAAATGCTAACGATGTTACGAAGGTCAATAGCTGTTTGGGCACATTATCTTTCAAAGGATGTTCCAACGTTGGTTGTAGGTGGCGTTGGGCTCTAAAACTTACGTTCCGTGAATTCACACATTGACACAAAAAATAGAAAAAACTGAATAAATAATCTGTTCATTAAAATTCGTTGACTATAGGTCACACGAAATTGAGTAATGGAAATTTCGATGTTTCAATGAAGACTGTGCGTCATTCATCAACCTCCCAGCGGCCGCTTATATGTGAGAGATGCATTAGAAAATAATTTCGGAAGACGACAGTTTTCACAGGGATTGCGGAAAGAAAAACAATATTATACATTTTAAACCAAATTGGAAGATATTTTACAAATGTGTTGCTAGAAACTCTTCGCTCATAGAACATGATTTAAAGAATTTTTGAAATTCATATTCAACTTTTTCTGCATTCGAATCATTGCAATCATTTGATAGGCTTTACACAACACTTAATAATCAGAAACGGCAATTATTACGATTTCGTTTCGGGAATTCGAAGTTTCTTCCATGCTAGCTGTCTACTGTGGTTCATCGAACCCGAGACAAATTTCGGTTACGATAAGTATCGTATCGGATTAAGTACAATCTTAGAACTTTTAGCTTCGCGTATCGCAACTTTCACATTTTGATAGTTCATCCGGATCAAATGAAGGGTCCAGGGGAGAAACGATGAGATTTAAATTCATAAAATTTTGCAAGAAACGAAAAACAAAGTTTCTTGTTTTTCCCACGTAACTAACAATATTCAACATAATGTTCTTTTTATTTTAGTTAAGTATTGAGGCAATGTAGCAAACCATGATGTCTCAACACTTTAGTTAAAAGTAGGTGTAGCATATTTATATATCTCTACTAATAAGAAAGAAGCGTTTGAACTCGCCAAGGCAAATCGCTGTATCTAGAGCTATGAAATTTTACACAAACATACTATGGTGGTGGTGGGGAATTGAGTAGTTGGGAGCCATTTTTTGAATCTTTAATATTTAAATATTAAGCGATATTGGCGTTTTTCCTTGATAACTTCGGAAAATATTATATCACAAAAATTATGTTTGTACAAAATAAAAAATTATCTTTTCTACGATGCCAATTTAATTGCCGTACAGTATTTTTTTCTAATCTTAACATCGTTTTCGCCAGTTAAATATCTGAAATGTATAATCCTGATGAATATTATCGTCCTAAACGTTTCTAAATACATATCATAAACGTACGTCCATTGGTTTAATGGATGGCTCTGAAACTTGAAAAGGAGGAAAAAATGGAATCTCAAGTATATTCTCTAGATCCTTCAAGTGATAAGTTCAACTCTAATATTCTTTTACCAGCTCAGATATAAAGTCCCAAGCTCTTAATACAAGGTTCTCCTACTGCCTTCCGGAATTGAAATTTTAAAAGTAAAAAAACTTATATAGTAAAATTTTGCATTAAAATAGTGGTAAAATGTAAATAAAACTATTTATGGAAAATAAATATAGATGTGAAGATTCTAAGGCAAATCTGTTCAAGCAATACGTACTAAATTGTTTTGTTAGAAAATTGTCAGTCTTTCAAATCAGCCTCGTACCTGCGTCAACTCTAGAATAATTGCACTCTTTTCAATTGATGGAATGTTCATGCATTGTGTGCAATGCATTGTGGTTTCCTTTATTACAAAACATCATTATGTTCAGGAAAAGAAATGGCACGAATATAACAAAAATAAAGTGACTAACTTTTTTACAATCAAAAGGAGACTCAAATAACTTGAAGAAAAAAAAATACTGTAAATAAAAGAAACATTTTATTCATTGCAACTTTAATACAGAATGCCCTATAATATGATGAAATGCATAACAAAATATTTGTAACATTTAAAACTGCAATTATGATTACGTGTCTATCAATTATTAATTAAATGAGTACCTTTCCATTGAATGGATATTTTTCTCATTATATTATTCTCTAACAATATACATGAAATATATGAAAAAGAAATATCCTTCATATTGAATTTTACGGCAAGTGCTGCAACTAGAATATCAACATTCAGTTTGATTTTTCACATGTCCAAAAATCAATAGCAATTGAAAATAACTCTTTCAACTGCTGCGTTAGTTCCAGGGCAGCACAACGTAAATTGAACAAGAATAAAAATATTTTCACATTGTATATGTTCATTTTTGAACAAGCTGAATATTTCCACCCATCCTTTATCAATTTTAACTTGTTTATTTTCGTATTGCATAATTTTTCACAATTTAAATGTACATTCAGTCTTCTAATTCCAAATATCGAAAAGTTTGACATGTAGGGGGACACTTTTCGAGGAAGAACAGAACTTACAAGGAGGACGATTGGTCACCTTAGTATAGAGGGCGCGCCCGTTGAAGGGTTAAAAGTCGTTCAGTGAAGAGCCTACGGAAGGCAGTAACGGAAATTTCAATACTGACTTTGAGTGCCTTGCGTGTCTTTTACTTGTTATGAATACGTGCGTTTTAGCGTGCATTAAGAAGCGTAGAGCAGCATATCGTCGCATAACAAGCAGCGCCACCTACCACCACAACCAATAACGAATATTTCCGTACTTTTATAGTACCTTTATAGTGAACATAAAACCGCATGTTCTTGCCATATGTAAAAAAATATATATTAATTATTATTTGCGCAAATTTTAGTTTTTTCTTCTTTGAAATTTCAAAAAGTTAAGATAGCCGGTGTTGCTTGTTAGGTGACGATATGTAGCCATGCTTCCTAATACTATGTCAATGAATTTTTTTCGTTTTGGTTAACTATTTTTGTCAGTCAATTCTTTTCTTGATGTGAATCTACTGAAACTGATATTGAAAGCTATGTGCAGACCTTTGTATAAAATAAAAAAAGTATTAACAATTATCGCGCTTTTTATGCTGTTTCTGCTCTTTTTTCCACTTTGTGTGAATCTCCTAGGTTTTAAATTGGTTTTTAATATGCTAAGTGTTATTTAAAAGCTTAAATTTTCAACAAATTCAGTAAAATTTTGCTTTAGAGAATTTTAAAAATGAAATTTCTGATATTGTATTTCAATAATGCAAATAAAATCCAAGTATTAAAAAAAACTCATATCTTCAACTTGAGGAAAGCCGAAACTAAAAACAAAAACTGCCAATTATGTACTGTAATGACCTATTATTTGTTAATAAGTTAAATTTCTATAATATTTACTGTAAATAATTTATTTTTATGCAATCGGTATTACTTATCACATCATTCCAGTAAAAACACTTTTTGTTTATTTATACATTTCTAAATGATAAATCCTCTAAATGGTTTCCTCTTCTACTAATGCGTTTAGTAGCAGATGAATTTAGAGAATTTTTGTTGTACAAGAGCAATAAAGGGAACACTGACTCGACTCGGGCGGACTAGACAACAGGTAACGCTTATCCCACCATTTTTAACTAATTTTTAGCGCTTTGTCATAATAACCATGAATAACTCCAGGTCAAGGTTAGCATTCTCAACTTGCTTGTCTGCGGCTCCACTGTGCATTGCGAATCGCCGCTACCTCTTCTCGTACTCTTTCACAGAGTACCCAAAGTCATTACTCAACTGTATTTTATATATCAAAAGCATTTAACCAAATTTTCCGTAATCCGAACAGAGGTCAGCCCCAATGGTGTTGCGCCACTTCGTACAGTAGGCATTTGCGTAAAAGCCATTAACGCCTAAACAATCATCTGCTGGTCATCGACAAGAGGTGCTCAGTCAGTGATTCCGGTAGGTTTGCTAGAATATGTAGCAACTGGCAAGAAGATTTCGCAAAGCGGATCGAAAAACCAAAGATTTGTTTATGTCGAAATTAAAGTTATTGGTATTTTAGAGAGTGTTATATAAATCTGTAAGAATTTTTCTCGAATTAGTTAACATATCAATGAAATAAGTGTATTATTATATATTCCAAATCTCTGATTAGTATTTTTTCTGCCAACAGTAAATTTTATATGCCATTTAATAATCCATCTAGAAGATTTATTCTTCACAGTCACACAACCGGCTGTCACAGCTCCTTGGTTGACAGTTAATGGGTTGTACGCATCTGCCACTGTGTGCAAGTACCACACAATCAGCCCCAATTAGTTTGGATACCAAGTGGCGGCGAGTCGGGAAGGGAAGAGGGGCATTTTTCACCCCACTTTTAGCGGGAAAAATTAAATTAAATTTTATTTTAGCTGCCTAAAACTAGGAGTTATAAAAAAACCAATAATGTCTGGGAAAGCTAGCTAATTTTGTAACTAAATTTTTAAATTTTCTCGTCTACCCTTATATTCCCGGGTACTTTTAGATGTCTATCAATATTAGTACTAGATTGCCCATGATCCTGATATAGATTCCCCTGATCTAGCTACAGTGAAACTTCGATTAATCGTCAATTTCTGTTATCCGTCATCGTCTAAAAAGATATCAGCAAACAAACAGGCATCTTTAAAATTGTAAAAGGATTACTTTTAAACAGAGGTTCCCAACCTTTTTTCCCGCTCGTACTCCTTGATTATTCCTTTTGTTTTGGTGTACACCCTACAGTCAGGCAAAAAAGAGGCGGGAAAATTTGGATTTTTTAAGAAAACCTTTATATCTTCCCAGATATTTCTGCTGAGTATGAAAATTCTTGCAAATAAAACATAAACACTAAACATAACCATTTCTGAAAGTTTCATCTTGTTATCAATATTCTGTGAAGAGGTGTGGGCCAAAACAGTTTTTATCTCCATCAATTTGTAGACGGTCCCCTAATTTCCCTCAGTACCGAATCTTCAATGTAAAATGTGAGTTACAGTCTGTTCTTCACATGGTCGAACTTCACGGGAAGTCAGTTAATTCTTTCCGGAGAAATTCCAAAAAATGTGAAAATCTGAAAGTGTCAGGATACTTTCGACCATATAGTATACTTTCCTCTAATTTTGATATACATTTCCCAGTTGCCCAATATTTCCCGTTCCGAAATAGATAATAAGACTGTATGATTTGAGCAAACACAGATCACCAAATCTGAAAATTTTAAACAATGGAACCTTACTGTTTTTTTACTGGACCTTTCAAAAGATCAGAATCACAGTATTAAATTTCAATGACCCGACTGGACATAAAAGTCCATGCTTTAAATAACAGCTTCATCAAATCTGCAGGGATTGTAAATATCTGATCGGAAGAAAGTTTATAACGAAAACTTTTGTACTAAAATAGTGGTAAAACTTATAAACACTACCAAGCAGATCTGAAAGGTTTCTTTCCTACGTCCTGTTTTGTATAAGTTATCTCTTCAAAATGAATGTAGATGTGAATGATTCTAAAGCAATTCTGTTCACGCAATACTTACTAAGTCATTTCAACTCGATTACCTTAAACCACAACAAACTAGACAATAGAATTTTAATACGAAACTGTAGATCAACGTCAAATTTGGAAGAAAATCCTTCAAAAGGTGTATCTATTTAACTATCCGAGAGTATATGAACACGATACAACAGAACACCAATTATCCAACGAGGATTGCTCCAATTCGGAGGATCGGATGAAACTCATAAATTAAGTAAACAAGCGGGATTAGTCTCCCCTAGACTTCCTCGTATACGCCCTAAAAATGGTGGCAACTCACAAATACTCCAAGAATTAAAAAAAAAAAAAGCTGATAATGTAAAAACGCCAACCGGGAGCCAATACAGAATTTGGCGCGTTTTGTGCATCATTGTATGATAAAAAAAAACCGAGTATACATTTTGAACTGCTTTTGTTCGACAGATTAAAACCAAAATTTGATATAGGTTTACAATTAGGGTTAAAAGACGAATTACTAAATTTCATTTATCTAAATCATTGCATTTCGGAGTTCACATGCATGGT
The DNA here is from genome assembly GCA_013235015.1 of Araneus ventricosus. Taxonomy (NCBI): domain Eukaryota; kingdom Metazoa; phylum Arthropoda; class Arachnida; order Araneae; family Araneidae; genus Araneus; species Araneus ventricosus. The sequence continues at coordinate 40,208 of BGPR01005949.1, read as the reverse complement.
AATGCGAAGACAGACAGACGGTCAACCCTTAGACCGATTTTCTCCAAAATTTGATATTGATCGACAATTCTGATGATAAAACTGTGTGCCAAATTTTATTAATCTAGATATTTTAGTTTTTGAGGTATCGTGTTCAAATGAACGCGGAGAGATAATCTTCCCGTGGACGAATTCCGTCCAGGATCTACAATTCTGAGGATAAAACTGTGTGTCAAATTTTATTAATCTAGCTAATTTAGTTTTTGATGTACCATGTTCACATGAACACGGACAGGTTGACTTCCCTGGACGAAATCCGTCCAAAATTTGATAGAAATCCACAAATTAAGACAATATGCCTTATTTCATCCGTTCACCCCAAACCGTTTTTGAGACATCGTGTTCACAGACAGACGCAATTCTAAAATTGTGCTTTTCTGATTTGGTTAGATCTAAAATGTGAAGATTCAACAAAATCTGGAGGAGAAATTCTTTGATGGCAACAATATACACTTTGTATACAGGAAAGTAAAAAAATTATGTAGACATTAAAAATTACTTCACTTTAGTTCGTGAAATTAAGTTTCAGAGATATAAGATTCCTCTTTTGTGCAACTTAAAATTCTTTCATTGATTTAGATCAGGGTTTTTACCCTGGCGTATCCCTTGATTATTCTTTTTGCTTTCGAGTACCCTCTACTGTCATATCCAACTCCCCTCAACCATCTGTCAATGCAAAGAACTTTTTTACAATAATGTTAAGGTTATCTTAGAAGTGAAATGACTGCAATTAATAACATTTGCAGAACTTATTTTTGATTCTACATTTTATTTCATTTTCACAATACTATTAGATCAACGCCACAACAAGTGAAACCAGTGTTGTAATTATTTCGTTTTAACTTATAAGGATAGCTAAAAATTAAAAACACTTCGTAATAATCAACTATTCAAGTGGTACTAGCTACGTGACCCGGCGTTGCACGGGCTATCTCGAATAATGCGTCATTCCTTGACGGAGAGAAAAAATGAGGTCATGTGACACATGCTCAACATTCCCTCCTAAATAAATAAGGAGAAAAGAGCAGTTCAATCATTCCGTCCGCGTAAAGGCTTCAAAATATACTTTTAAAAAATCGCAAAAATAATCTTTATTTTGTAAAATTACGATTCCGGAATTATTTTTTGTCTGACTTTAGTACGGAAGGAATGAGATAACCCAGCGTTGATCGGAATCCGTATTTTTTCATATGCCCGTCTCCAGTTTATATACACATGAAGCAAGATGCACTGAGTACATGAAATCTAAAAGTGAAACCTCATAGAAAACAATAGTTTTAGTAAAAACCCTATATGAGCGATTTAATTCTCCCTGTTTCTTTATATCAATTACCAAAACCTACACAAAACTCTATCCACATTGACTTGTTGCATTGTTCAGGTTTCCATATTGCAACAATACATTTTTTTTTTATTTCTGTCAGCGTCACTTTTTTACTGTTGTTGTAACAATGTTCTTTAAAGTAAACGACTTCAACAATAAAATAAATTTTGAATTGCGCTGTAACAATGAAAAGTATTGTTATAAAGTATCCGAAACAATGAAAAGTATTATTGTAAATTAGTTTTTAATTAATATCTTTTTCACTTTTTAAAAATTAACACTTCGTAATAATCAACTATTCAAGTGGTATAGTTGTTAAATAGCAAGTATTCACTTTGAAAAACAAAATTCTCTAACTTTTTAATCCCTTATGTTTTCTTTTTTTCCGCCATTAACAACTTTGATTTCGTGTAACCCCTAACGGGTCCTTCGCGTACCACAGATTGGGAACCTCTGATTTAGACGAAATCGATAATTTCTTTAATATCTTATTTCTTCATATTTTGCCAAGAATATGAAAATGTGTAAGTGCGCATTGTTAAAAAGTACATGAATATGACTTTGCGGAGGAGTAAAGGCACCATTTTACTAGCCCAGAGGTCAATTCTCCATTCTTGATGCGGGACAGAAATCTTTGTGAAATAAATTTACAAAAACACCAATTTTTATAAGATTATTTATTTAGCTATTTACATAAAACTTCAAAAAGATAAGGCCAGTTTTAAGGCACTTGATTCAACTAAAACTTAACACTTGCAGTTACTGAAACATTTTGCAAAAGACGTGAATTATTATCAATAGATCATCAACAATCTACCAGATATTGTGAAGAAAGATTTGTATTTACTCCTTGTATTGTTCGATCTGGTTTAATATTTTAAACTATTATCTTAAACTAAGGAGATGTTTGCTTATTAGATAAGTTGTATCCAATGTTAAGCTAAAACTAAGTGCTGTTGAGGAAACTGCATCTAATGAATTTGTTTCAGATAATTTGCTTCTAAATCGTTGAAATGCTCAGAATTGTATTCTCTGAATAATTCCAAATTTTAAGCTGTTTACATGCAAAACGCACCACCAAATATGACCTTATCACAATCATGACATGATGACAAATAGGCACACTTACCACCAGTGGCGCAACACTAATAATAACAGCGCCACCTTGTGGTTTGAACTGTAATAACTCAATCTGAGCTGACAGACGAGTCAGTGAACATGCACCCAAACCAATGAAACTGAAACTATTTTAATGATTAATTAATAATCTAAAAGTTTATATTTTTAAATGTCTGTGTTATATGAATATCTAATTTAATGTAATAAATGTGTAATGTAATAAGTTTAATTATTTTAAAAGAGCTAATTGGTGGCAAAACTTGTAATTTTGTGTTACGATAATTTTGGGCATATAAAATCACACAAATGATTATGATATCTCGCCATAATTATTTTGTCAAACCAATTACTAATATAATAGCCCAGATCTGTCTCTCGGTACCAGCTCTGATGTCACCAACAATAAAACTCGTGCCATAGCACTGCGAGACGTTAAACAACATTATGTCATTGTTAGAGCACCTAAATTTCAGTAATTTTAAATTTAAAAGAATAATCGTCGTTCGAATTTCAAATTTAATAGCTCTAAAATAGTGAAATAAAATTTGCTATCGCGTGATATAAAATTTATGTCACTATGATCAATAGTTCCCGAGACATTTTAAATTATATTAATCATATATTTCAAATTAATTTCCGTTTTTTAATAGAAAGTAGTAAATCACGTCAGTGGTATATCATGCGCGTAATATAGTTTGGAAGACACGATATATCTGATTATTTATTGCAATCGTGATGATATAATTTGATAATATTTTTGGAAACGTTTGACAAGCAGAGAAGTGCTTCGTCTTGATTAGAATTTCGAAAAAGAATTCATTTGAAGTTTTAACCTTTGACTTACGTTCGACAAGCTGAGAATTTCATGGTTATTGAATTATAACAAAATTGTTAAACAACGAAAAATATTTCACACGGAATGTTGTTTACCAAGAGGTTTTTGGAATAAAGAAATATGTAAATAATACGTAAATTTTAAAAAAAATATTTCCTGTCATAATACATATGTTTATTTTGTTTTCAATCAATGTTAAACATTTCTCTCGCATATATATCTATTTAAACTCGTCAAATTTGACGGGAAATATCTCGAATGAAGAGACAAGTTGCACAGGTCATACCGTGACGGCTGATTTTCTAGTAAATAAATAAAAACTTCTTTCAGGACTGATGACGGAGTCCAAAAGGATGCATTAGAGTAGCTGTGTAATTCAGTTCATCTAAGCATCAACAGTGAAAATGTATTCTTTCTTTGTTTCATAATAGCTATTTAAATTGTGTTCCTTTCAATGAAAGGTGAACGCAGTGGCCTTGTGATACGATCTGGATGCGGAATGTTAGAAAGAGGGGTGCCAGCTTAGTTGTCTTCGTCACTTGATAGAGATTCCAATTATAAGAACCATCCCAAAATACCTATCTTGTTGCTTCTAAGCGGCACATTAATATAACTAAACTAATTTCAATAAATAGAACAGCGGTGGTTGAAAACCAGGCGCCAATGAAAATCCGCCGTGTAAATAGGCCTGGTGCATGTTAAAACCGTGCAGGGTCAGATGTCCTCATGCTAATGTGGTGCGAGAGATTCGAGAAGGGGTGTGTCGGCTTAGGCAACGTTTTTGTCATCTAAGCACGTTTCAAAATTACAAGGTTCGTCCCGAAATAGTACTCGTGTAGCCCGAAATATTACCGTTAATATAACTAAGCTAAACTCTCAATGAATAATTCATTTTCAAATGTTAGTGAACTCAGTTTGCTGTATATCGTATTACAGGGAATTCTATTGAATTGGAGTGACAAAACACCTTCACTGCCATGCTTTGCTTTCTATTGAGGGAAAATAAATGGTGTCCATTCACGTGACGCCAAAGTCACATGACAAGCGTTATTGCATATATCCACTAACAGCACATTGTCTTATCATGTGCTGGGACGTCATATTCCTTTTGTCCTGTAAGATGTGAAGTGGATTAAAAAATAAATTGTTATGTGCATTTGAACAAATATCGCGTGACCATGAACATCATATGCTCATTTTTGAAGTCAATAAGGCAAACCCTTCTAAATTTCATTCTCAGAAATCAGTTGTGAAACTAGGTAGGTAGCAGGTAGCGAACTTCTAAAATAGCTTATTTCCGTTTATAAGTATTTAGTGCAAGGTGAGCTGTAAGTCGTGATACCATACAGAAAGTCAATAACTAATTTACAAATCCGTTTCCTACTTGGATTGCTTCAGGTATTAAAAAACCACAGTTTGTGAAATGTGATGCTGCAGAAGATAATTTCATATAAATGGTCCAGAGGTTCCGGATTAGTCAGCGGTGTAGTCTCAAATTAAGAAATGTCGGAACGCTCTAACTTGGGTAAAAAAAACCGCATTGTTCTAAAGAGGTGTTTACAACTTTTTTTCGCATTTATTTCTTGGAAAAAAGTATTACCAGAACGGCGTTCCTGTCTCAGTACACGCCTGAATATAGCCAGTAGCGTAGTAGACATAATTATCAATCTACCACCCAGATAGCGCTGGCCTCGAACTCAAATGTAGCAAACTTAGAAAGTAAAAAAGCAAAGAAGCCGAAACACTTGAAAAAAAAGAACCACGTTGTGATAACTGTACTCCAGCTTTCAATAAACTCACTTTCTTTTTTTCCACTAGTTTAATAATTCTACTAATACGATAAAATTAGAGATATGTATAATACAATTACCTTTCAAGATTATTCATATTAATAACTCAGAGTTCAGTACAAGAACTCCTACAAAAAAAACATGCACACCCTGTGCAGAGCCAAAAAACATCCACCTTCATGGCGTCTTCCCACACACTCCAGCGCGACCGTTCCTCTCCTCTTCATTTCACATCCTTTTCCTGAGAGCCGGAACAGCTACGCGGAGGATAGTGGCATGACACACGTTATAAAAATTTTTTATTTAGTTTTGTTTTGTTTTTTTATCGGAAGACTTCAAATTACATATATTTCTTCAAGACATTATGTCACAATTTTAGTTTTAATATATTCTGCCGAAGAGAACAATAGGGGGAGTCTTGTCCATGTACGTCCTGTTATTTAATGGGAAATAGGTCTAAACAAGAAACCAAATTTCGAAAGCTTCTTCTGTGAAATTCCAGTTTTTCGTATTGTGGCAGTCTTCTTCCAAGTGAAAGCTATAATTACTCCTACATGCAGGCAGTCCAAATAAGAGCTTCAGTGAAAAGAGTGGTATTTACAAATGCTGTAGATGTGGTTCAGTTTAGTTTAGTTATGTTAATGTCCCGTTGTGAAGCAAAAAAAAAGATGTTTGGAATGGACCTCCTAATTTTGAACCTCGATCAGATAAGGAGGAAGATAACTGAACCGGCACACAGTCTCGAAATTTCCGCAACACACCAGGGACTGAAGTTGTGAAAGACATGTTGCGTTTAACAGGTAATGTGAATAATTTTGCTTATTTAATATACCTACAGGCTCACGGAAACCTATTCTTCTGACTTACTGATATTCAGGTCAAATCTATTCAGGAAATGCATTGAGGCGACCAGAACCAAGAATTACAAGTGTATCAGCTTGAAGTAAAGAAAATCTGACCACATTAACTCAAAGCAAAAGTATAAAAAATTTTGGATTTGCATTTGCAAACCACTAGTCCATCATTCACAGACAACGATCCTATATGCAGAATATGATTACATATTATGGTAATTTTTTAGGCGATTGTTCTTATCTTAATATTTCTCGCAATGTCATTGTCACAGCGTAGCCAATTCTGGCCTTTGCGCCATAAAACTCAAACTTTCTCTATATTCAGAATCATTCCTGCAAACATGTGGGACATAAACGACTCACTGGTTGTGCATTGCTTCACCTACATCTATACCAAGCCGGATAGGAGCGCATGTGTGGTGTGGGTTTAAAGTTGTTGTGTATTGCATTATCGAGGTAATCGTGTTTTATTCGAAAAATGCCGTAGACATTTGCATTATATAATTGTCGAAGTGCATAGAAAATATACAAAAGTACCGCTTGTAATGTAGAAGAATCAATTGAAATATAAGAAAGTCACAAACGTTATTAGTTGATACCGTGATTTATAGTCTAACCTCTATGAGCATAAAATTGAAAAACAAGAATATTTAACAGTCTTTAAGCAGAAAAAACATGCTTTTACTTTGCAAAATTCTAAGTCTTTCTAAAGAAAGAATTAAAGTCTAATCACACCAATATACCAGGAAAGCGGGTTCTAAAAGCTAAAAAATAAGCTCCTCATCCCCAAAGAGTCATTCACGTGAAAGTGACACCATTATTGAAAACCCACCCGATGGGATCAAAAAGTTATTGAATAAAGCTACAATCCATCGGATGACGGAGTATCTACTCGAGATGAAGGAAGAAGGGCATAGCTTGCATGCTCATCAAAACAATTTTTCTAACTGCTGCTTTGATAAGGTCTCTAAGCCACGTTCACATTAAAACAGTTGAGGGGTGTAATAATCAGCCACATAGCCCCGTCGAGATTACTTAACATCCTGTCATTAGTGTACATTTGTACTAGATTACAGACGGGATTAACAGCCGCGTAATCTCGATAGGGTCGCATGGCGTCCTACTGCACTTAGTAATTTCCCCATTGTAAAGTTGGCTTTAGTAATTATTATAGTGTAATATCACATAATATTTGGTTCATTGTTAAGACTAATCGTCTCTGGTCAATACAAAATCTTACAATAAACGTTTTGTTCGAATATTTTTTAAGTCACAATCCACCCAAAAATTCATTTCTGAACTGTTTTCTCTTTTGCACTAAATAATTCCAGATTTGTTCCACCCTCTCTTCTGCCCCCGGGCCAAGATGAGCAAAAATCGTCTGACCACTGGCTATTCTCTCTTCGCTAGTAGAGGCGAAAGCATATCTGTTGCTGATCTGCACGTGGCCTACCCCTGCTTTCTGAGCAAGTACTCCTGTAATATGGACATCCTCTGCTGGCACCAGTGGGATAGTATGATTTGACAGTCCCAATATGGCGTCCAATACAACAGAATTGATGATGTAGGCTGATCCTGAGCAATAGTTTGGATATATGGATTCGCCATACTTTTCTTCGGAGAGATACCACTTGGAGTTGTTGGTGCGTATCACAGGCATACCTTCCCATACGAGGCACCAGAAGTTTCTTTCGTGAGATTTGTCTTTAAGATCTGAAAAAATAACATAACTTTAGATAACTGCGAAAAAGAGACCTTATGAGACAGAAGAACAGGAACGCATGGTAACAACATTAAAAGAGATTATATGGTTAAGCTACTTAACGTTGCTTCTTGCATTTTGCGCTATTTTTTAATACTAGTCCATCTATGCAACAAAGCTAAAAATTATCCTCACTTTAGCCAAAAATTTTTAAAAAAACTAGTTCCAATAAGAAGATTGGCTGCTGAGCACGAAAGCTTAGAGCTTGTAACATTGTGGTCAATCGAGCGAAGTTTGATATAATATCGTCACTTCTCTTACTTTCTGCTGAAGAGCAAACATGGCCCCTGGTCGAAAGACGTTGCAGAAGACCAGATTAATCGGAGACTCTCCACTCTAAGTGGGAACAGTGAAACCCATAATACAAAACCCCGAGGCCTGCTGTTGCAGAAAGTGGTGGTTTTACATGATAATACCTTGGAATCATTAGCCTTTCGTAAGGAAACGAAAAAAAGTTTCCATGTTTTGATATGTGGATAACAATATTAAACAATATAAGCAACATCATTTTTATTTTAATTAAATATTTAGACAATACACCAAATCATGATGTCTCAAAAGTTTATTTAAAAAATATCTGTAGCATATTTATATTTCTACTAATAAGAAAAGGAGAATGTGTGTGCGGCCGTAGGTGAGTGTTTTTTCACTTTGCAGGGTAGACCTTTGACGTAGAGTTACGAAATATGGCATAAACATACTTTGAAAGGGAGTATATGTACTTCGGGCAATTTTTTAAAAATTTCAGTTCGAATTTTAATTAATTGAAAACTAAACGAATTTTGCACTTTTCCTTGATAACAACGGAAAATATTATAGCATAAAAATATTTTTACGCCGTCTGAAAATTAAAAGAAATTTATATTTTCTATGCTGAAAGTACACTATATGGCCAAAAGTATCCGGAGATCTTTTCAGATTTTCACATTTTTTAGAATTATTCCAAAACGGTTTAACTGACTGCCCTTAAAATTTGACCATGTGAAGAATAGACTGTAACTCACATTTTACATTGAAGATTCAAACCTGAGTTCAATTTGGGGACCGTCTACAAACTCATGAAGACAAAAACTGTTTTGGCCCATACCGCGTCACATAATACTGATAACAAAATGAAACTTTCAGAAATAGTTATGTTTAATGAGTATAATATTTACAGGAATTGTCGTAAACTCAATATTTACAAATATTTGGGAAGATATAAAAGTTTTCTTAAAAAATCCCAAATTTTCCCGCCTGCTTTTTGCTTATAACATGCAGAGTTTTCTGTTATATTATACGAAACTTACAGAACAAATGATAATATGTTAGAGAAGCATTTTGTAAAAATTTGAATTTTTTTTGAATATTACAGGAAATATGAGCATTTTTAGTAAATAATGTTTTACTGCTCATAATAGCGTAAATAGCTTAACAAAGCGTAATGTTTCTTTCACAAATTTAAAGCAAGATATATAGGACAACTTGTATAAAAAATCTAGTTCAATATCATTAGTATTCTGAAAGTTATCGGCATTACAACGAGCAGAATTTTAGCTCCTATAAAATTTTTGTTATTTATAGTGCCTAATTAGCTGGAATTTAAGTTATGCACGTAAATGATAAGTGTTCATGGGTATTCAGCAAACTTTAACCTCTATACAATTCAATATAACTATTCAAAGATATAAGTTTGAAAAATATCAATTTGTGTACAACCCCTCATCTTTTAACTTCTCTTCGATAGGAGCTAAAATTCTGCTATTTTTAATGCAGATAACTTTCTGAATACTAATGATATTGAACTGGATTTTTTATATAAGTTGCCCTATATATTTGGCTTTAAAATTGTGAAAGAAAAATTACGCTATGTTTCGCGCATGCGCAGAAAAACTCATATTTCCTGTAATATTCAAAAAAAAATTTCAAATTTTTACAAAATGCTTCTCTAACATATTGTCATTTTTTTCTGCGAGTTTCGTATAATATAACAGAAAACTCTGCATGTTATAATAAAAAAACAGGCGGGAAAAGTTTGGATTTTTGAAGAAAACCTTTATATCTTCCCAGATATTTGTGCTGAGTTTATGAAAATTCCTGTAAATATTAAACATGACCATTTCTAAAAATTTCATCTTGTTATCAGTATTCTGTGAAGCGGTGTGGTCCAAAACAGTTTTTGTCTTCATCAGTTTGTAGACGATCCCCTAATTGACCTCAGGACCGAATCTTCAACGTAAAATGTGAGTTACAGTCTATTCTTCACACGGTCGAACTTTACGGACAGTCAGTTAAGTCTTTCCGGAGAAATTCCAAAAAATATATAAATCTGAAAGTGTCCAGATACTTTTGGCCATATAGTGTACTTTCCTCTAATTTTGATATACTTTTTCAGATTGTCCAATATTTCCCTTTCCGATCCTACCCGTTTCCAAACAGGTATCATAAGACTATTTAATTTGAGCAAACATAGGTCGCCAAATCTGAAAAAAACAGAACCTTATTGTTTTTTTCCTGGACCCTTCAAATGATCAGAATCTCAACTTTTATTCTCAATTACCAGCCTGGGCATAAAAGTCCATGCTTTAAATAATAGCTTCGTCGGAGATAGAATCAGCATATAAATGTCTTAATGAAAGATAGCTTATAAGGAAAAATTTTGTACTAAAATAGTGGTAAAATTTTTATAAACACCACCAAGCAGATCTAAAATGTTTTTTCTACGTTCTGTTTTGTATTAGTTATATCTTCAAAATGAATGTAGATGTGAATGATTCTAAAGAAAATCTTTTCACGTAATGCTTACTTACTAAGTCATTTCGTAAGAAAATTGTCAGTATTCCAAACAACCTTAACTCTAGACTACTTTAACGAAGGAGTACTTGCGCTCGTTTTAATTGACGAATATCCATGCACTGTGTGCATTTGTACGCCGAGGACACGCTAACTTGGAATTTCACCTGATAGAAGAAAAAACTCTGTGATCTCTGCACGAGAGGAAGGTGTGGCTGTAGTAGTGTTTAAACTAACCATCCAATCACCGCATAGTGTGGAGAGTATGTACTAGCTGTTTCTCATGCTGTTGTTATGGTATATTCTAACTTTTGACAAGGGATGCGACCAATTCTTGTTTTTTATCTTTGAAAAATCCTTAGTCCTCACCAGCGGTATGGGGATGATGAGGGAAATAGTTCGCTGCAATTCCTTGCCTGAATGACAGTTGACGATGCTTCACCCTGGGATATTCTATAGACGTATGAGCCCAACTTTCACATGAATCCAAATGAATCCAGGCTCATTTGCAACATTAAGTCAACACAAAAATAATCATAAACACAATCCACCAAGAACCCTCGCACGCTGCAGAAGTTACGATATGCTCTATGTTCACTGCGAATTTCAGTATTGGGCCTTATTTATTTATTTTGAAAGTGTTGTCCCAACAGGAGTTGAAATCTGTTTCATGAATGGTAGATGTTGAATAAAAAAGCAGCAGCGCCACCTTGTTCACATAACAATCTTTATGCAAATTGGGGTACCTCCTTATAATAATTATGACGATCAATAGCTCCATCAATAAAATTTCGACCGACGGCGACGCACGGATGATCAACAGTTCTTTTGCAACCGCGTGATATTCTAATTCACGTGGTCTTACCCCGCTTGATTTCTGGCTGCGGGAATTTTTAAAGACCAAGTTTACCGAGAGCAACCAACAAACCTGTCACATCTCAAAAACAGCATTCGTCGATATTTTTTAAAGTAATGCAGAGTTATTGCATTCAATCTTAGAATTCTGTCTTTACATTGAAAAGAGTTGTGAAAAATAATGGTGAGCATATGCATTATTTGAAGAATGTTGAACGGGTGTTGTAGCGTCATCTATTGGAAAATTTTTATACCAATCGTTTTTAAAAAAATCAATCTCGGTCGCATGATCTGAAGTGCCCATTGTCTAAATCTCAAGACATTATGACGCCCTACAGAGACTTTTGAGTTGAAGAAAATTGAGTTGAGGTTATGACAACCAACCCTGTATATGGCCGAGGGAGATAAATCTTGAATGTCTTAAGACAGAGGGAGATGAATCTGGAAAGTTTTATTTCATATTATCTATATACGTGTGTAAGAGAATCACGAAGGGAAATCACACCTGGTAGATGGCAAAAGTGGTAGAGATGATTTTGCAGACCGCTTTAACGAGCGATAGTCTAGTTTCTCTCTGTGATTGTTAAGTAAACTTGCCAATCCAATGAAGAAAAGCTAAGGCTCCTTAGGTGCATCAATTTTTCTATTCTTATTTCGCGTCTGTATTTATGTTTATTTTTCTTTGCTTTAATCTAGGTCTTTTTTCGATTGGTATTTCTTTGTTATAATCTAGAATTGTTCTATTTTTACAGTCGATGCTTTTCGGGCGATAATGGCTTATTTTTAACCCTTATTCGTTTGCCGTTATTCAGATAAAAAGCACTTTTCTAATATCATTGGGATATCTCGGCCCCTGAGAAGCGATTTACCATGATATTCTTTCCATTATGATTTTTTTTCTCGATTTATCTTGTGTTTTTATCATCCTTTCCCGTTTCTTGTTGTTGTTCTGATATTCCTTTTTCTTGCTGACGCCGCTTATGCGCGAAAGCAAAAATAAGCCTCTTCTGTTTTATACTTTATATGTCCAATATTTCTTGTAATTTTTTTTTCAAATTTTTTTGTTGTTGGTCTTAAGTGGTATATATATGTTTTACAAAAACTTCAATTTTAACTTTACAATAACTAATTTAAAGCCAAATAAATTAAGAATACTAATAAAAGCTAATAAGAACATAGAAATATATGAACATAGTCACATTTAAGACTATAAATAGAGAATTGTATATCAATTAAAACTAAAAGTGCTTGAAAAAGGAAATCCAAGATTAGCAATTTCAACAATGAAAGTAGCTAGCTAGACTGTGGACAAGCTCGTCATGTTAAATCTGATTTTGCAGCGCTAACTATCCATGAAGCCAATTGTTGAAAAACAGAAGGGTGCACAACCCTGAATTATTGCAACACTATGGGAAAAAAAGAATGAGCTTATAGCTGATAGAACATGTATCTAATATATATATTTCTCCCATTAAATTTCCTCTTAAATTATCTTTGTTGTAATCATATATTATGATATTTCAGCAAAACGATTTTAGTAATTTATTTCAAAGGTACATGGCGCCACTATTTTAAAGATTATGATTACATCATATAATAAATATTAATTATTTATATAAGTATATATCTATTATATATTATTATTGGTAATATAAATTATTATACTGGTTAAATTTAATTTAAATTTAATATTCCTTATAGTGTTTTATATTAGTATTAAAACGCTTAAGGGGACTTGGCACCCTAAGAATTCCGAAAAATCAATGAAAATATCGATTTTCAAATTTTGAGTGGAAAATGATCCTTGAATCTTTGACTTAATAATCTGAAAGTTTCAAAACAATCAGACAAATATTTTGTGAGATATGAAGTTATTTTGTCTAACATTTCATCACGTGCCACGCCCACTTCAAATGTTTAAATTATGCATATTTCATGTGTAAGTTGCAAAGCCACTTAATTTTTTCCATAAAAGCAAAACAAGTTAGTTGTTTCAAACAGTAGCCGTTTAATCTTTGTTTGTTTACTGTTTTACTGCTTTCGCTTCTTTATTATTTATGGAGCTTATCGTCATCATCATCATCATCACTGCTTTCGCTTCTCATTTTGTTTGAATTTCTCACTGTCAATAAAATTTCAATAAAATGGTTTCAAATTTTTTCTCTGCTATAATGGATATTTGATAAATAGTACTGCAGATCATTTATTAAAAAGTTTGACTAAAAAATTTGAAAAAAGTCAAATTTTTCGCATTTTTAAAATTTTTTTTCTAATTATCCCTATAAATGAAGATACTAATTAATAATTATAGTAATAATAAATATTAATAAAATTGATAACTGAGGACTCGCAAATGTCAGGTTATTGCTCTGAAAAAAAACTAGCGTGATCTAAGTTGTTTTTATTACAATTTTATTGTTTTTAAAACTTTAAAGCTGTTTTTCTCAGTTTGCTTTTTTCCAAAATTGTGTCTGCTACAAAATGAAAAAAGTCGATCTCTTTTTATTCTAATTACTTGAAATTTTTTCTGTTCACTCACAAATGCATACTTAATAGAATTAGGGATGGATTTGTAAAAATTTTGATTAGAAAATTTTTTAAAAATGTACAAAGTGAAAAATTCTGATATTTTCCAAAAATTTTCACAAAATTTTGAACAAAAATTTTTTTCTCTGAAACTAATGTAGATATCAAAAATCCGATCCCTGTTTCTGTTAAGTATATTGAGAGGTCCCTTTAAAAAAAATTTGGAGAAAAAATATTAAAAATTGTATGAGAAGAAGCATTTCAAAAAAGGGTTAATTTTTTAAAAAAAATTTAAAATTTTTAAATTTGTAATTTTTCAAAATGAAAAATATTTTAGAAATTTCAGTTTCTGCACAGTTTACATCTATCTATTACAAAATTGAATAAGTTTGATCAAAATTGTAGAAAAAAAATTTTGGGGTGCCAAGTCCCCTTCAAAAATAATATTTTCCCATTCAAAGCGGAATTTTCTTATTGTTAAGTTGAATTGGTATGTTATATAATGGCGTGATTATGTATAAATCTTTGATATGTAGGTATAATAGTAAAAAATGGAGTTCCAAGGATTGCTAGACTCGTGCCAGGTGGTTTAAAAGTGTGGAAGGAAGTACTGGTGAGATTGAAACAACATCTTACATCCATAAAGATCACATAACTTTGTCCACAGATGAAACATCATTGAACATACGACAAGGTATCCCCTCACTTATAACATCAAAAGCGTCACCTTCATCTGACGATTCAAACCGCCAAGCGCCCGCAGCAATTCCTTCATATCTTAAAGAAAAAATTGCAAAACTCAAAACCATTATCAATTCAAGAGTGGGGACATTGCCGTGTCTACCAGAGCCCTCAAGAAAGGAGGCAATGGAAATAATTAATCAGATGGAAGTTTTTCTGACTCCGCCCCTTCAACAGTGTCAACATGAATCACTTACAAGTTGTCATTGTAACCACCGGGACCAAGTTCCACTTCCACCATCAATAAGTCATCATATCGACCAAATAGTGAACCCAACCCCTTCATCATTGCAGTCAGTTTCTAAGAAACCTGCATTACTTCTCCATCCAGTACATGACTCCTCCATAGAAATACCAGTCATCCTTTCAGAGGCCATTCCTTCTTCGGACTATGACATCCACAACATTAGGCCAATTTCAAAATCAGGCTTCGTAATTACCTTAAACTCCGAAGATGATAAAATAAAACTAAGCACAGCAATTCAGAAAATTCCAGACATCTCATCAAAAGTTACAATAAAAAATCCGGGTAAAAGACACCCCAGTATGATTTTCTATTACGTACCATCAAATATCTCAGATGAAGAAATTCAATCTCATCTTCAATGTTCCAAACTAACTAGTGTCCACTAAAAATAAGATTCCAATTTAAAGGTCGTCTCACTAATACAAGGAATTTGGTTTTTGAGACATCTGCAGCAGAATTCCATAAACTAAAGAACATCAAAAAAGTCCCCATCAAATGGAAAATGCATAATCTTAGTGAATTTCACCACATCAAGCGTTGGAACTTCTGTCAGTCCTTCGGACATACAACGAAGAACTGCAGATACAACATCCCTTCATGTGCTAATTGTGCCGGACACCACCAAACTAAAGAATGTGCCTCTAATTACCATCTTTGTGTAAACTGTTATACCCAAAACTCCTTAAATAGTTCAGATCCAGCAATCTTTCACTCTGCAAAAGACTTTAATTGGCCATGCTTTCAGGAGGAACTGGCTAGATTTCGCAAGTCAAGAGACTACTAATAAAACATTAATAAACTTACGAGTTTTTCAATTAAAGAATCAGTTAATAGCAGCTCCTATTTCATTTTCGCACTTTCTGTCCTTAATGGTTAATCATATGACATTCTCTTGAATTTAATAAGGGAAAAAATAAATAAAACATCTTCCTACTCTTCCAAAAAATTCTTTTATATATAACTGCATATTAATAGCTTTAATTTAATAAATCCTCGATTGCAAATTAAACATACACTTTTTCTAACGATGCTTTTTTAAGAACCTCTTTTTGTTTATAATTAAAATTAAATAATTTTTCAATATTAAATGTTTGCTGTATATAATAATCCCTGTTTTTTAGCATATTATTATTCATCAACAAGTAATTAATCATATTGAAAACTAGCCTATTAATGTTTTGTGTTTGTGATTGTTTTTGTGTGTTATAGTAAAATAACAAGTTTTTGATTATAAAACAATCCTAAATTTAGTGTTATTAAAATTAATAATATAATAATATTAAAAGTTGGTTCGTATATTATTGTCCCAGTATCGAGCATTCCAATATTTTTCAACAGGTAATTGTTTATGAAACAATCCTAAATATAATAATTAACAAAATAAAAAATATATATTATTAGAAGTTTGATTGTATATAATTGTTCCAGTATCGAGCATATAAGTATCAATCAATTTGTTAATCTTATTGAAACCTAGCCTTTCATTGTTATGTGTTTGTTCCTGTTTATATGTGTCATAATTAAATAAGTAGCCGATTATAAATCAATTCATAATATAATTACAGAAGTGCCTTAATGCACATTTGCATCCGTTTTATCATTATATTCTTCTCTGTTTATGTACAGTTAAGTTCCCCTCTATGTGTTTTCTTTATATCTCGATGTTTTTTTTTTTTTTTTTTTTTTGCTTATGCTTTTCAATAAAGTTTCACACATACCCATCCAACCGATAGGGAGCCGTCTAGGCTTCGATAGAATTGTTGCAAGTTCATAGACTTGAAAATGTTTTCCTCCCGAGCAACGCCGGGTATATCAGCTAGTACACATTTAAAAATACACCGTAATCTGTTTTGACGAGGAAACTGACCAAAACAAGGATCTATATTCTGAATTTCTATGTATATTATATTACCTTCTATCAAATCTTTCAGAGCATACACATTTACAAATACATCGTCATCTGTTTTGACGAGGAAGTTAACTGGCTCACACGCTGAAGAGGCCATCTGCAAAAGCGTCAGGATCTTCCGTGGGAGAACCTTGTACTCATCGTTTAGAGGCAACTGGTATACGTCTCCAAAAGTCTCTGCCTCCCAGTCTACTGGTCTTTGGAAAGTAGGGTCACTTCCGACTCCAAAGGCTACGGCGAGTCCTAGTTTTTTAGTGATTGCAGGATGGCCCCAGGTTTCGCGGATCACCTGTAAAGAATGTCACATTAATTTGCGATATATAAGGAATTGTTTTAGTTTTTTCTTGAAATGAAGTGGAAACTTAGTAATAAGTAAGCATTAAAAAATATCTTCGTTCATTAATCCTACTTAATCAAACTTGTATCTATCTAGTCAAGTTCATGAGTTAAGAGCTCATGACAAATGGGTTATGTGGCATTTTCTATTGGTCAAAGCGGCTTTGGGGAATGTACATATCACATGAGGTAGAAATGCGATATAGCTCCAATATATGAAGGAGGGAAGTTGCCTTCTTGGAGGCTTTTCAGACGAAGTTGGCTCACATTTGTGTATAGTTTGTAGGTAAACTTCCAGCAGAAACCTCGAAAAAACGAGCAATTCATTGTTAAATAATACTGCTGCTTCCAGTTATCGAATAATGCTAGTTAAGAGCAGAGCCATGATATAGCCCTTGACCTCCTACCTAGGATACACAATTACTCAGCCATGCCTTACTTTAACCCACTAGGTTAAGGCAGAGCAAAGAAATTTTTCTCAGTTAATCCAGCAGCAGAGAGCTGTCAGAAGAAGAAAATTTGAAATGGAGCATGGTGTCCATGGATTATCGTTATCGTACAAAAATACTTTTACAAACCACATTCAAGCTCTGAAAATAGCGTAAATAAGTTTATGGGTTCTGACTCCAGACCGGAAAGGTGGATGTCAATTGTACACTTATATAACATTTCTCTTATATAAATAAAAAAATTTAAAATGTTTCGAAAATACCCAAAGATAATTGTACTCATTCTGAAAAATGGAATAAAGGTTATTCAGATTTAAAATGATTTCTAAAGCAAAACTTTTCAAATTTCAGCAGCACCTTCCGTTCATTTGTTCCAAAAATTTACCTTTCTATAATCGTTTGCAATCTAAAGAATCGGAAATCTTTGAGAAATATCGAATTCATTTACGAAATCTTTAGTTAAAAAATTGATTTTCGCATATTAATTATTGCTATAAGTTGGAGCGGCGATAGTCCAGTGGCAAACTCCCGTTTCTGTGGTCGGAGGATCGTGCGCTTGAAACCTGATTCCATCAATGATCTAAAGTGTATAGAGGTTTGGCGCAAGTTAAATCCGTCTAAGATCTAAAGCCCTCCCTCTCCTCTGGGTTCGTGCGAAAGTTTGTAGAGAGGGGTCTGCTGCCTCAAGTGTCATCGTTATCTTTGAAAATGCCTTTGAAATGAAAAAAAAGTTTTTATTATCCCCCCCCCCCGGAAATTGTAGTCCTTATTTCTCCCCAGTCACACAGTTTTGTGAATCTTCTTTATTTTGGCTGGGTTCACATTGTAAATTGATATTTTCTAATAATGTAATTGCTCAGGATTATTATGAGATGTATTTAAATTCCACCCCTGTTTTGGGGTGTAGTATGTGTAACAGTTTGGTGTATTGCTGTGCAAGTTATTGTATAATACGGGCTTATATTTTTATGTTTCCTAAATCCACCTAGCTCTTCTTATCCCTGGAGACTGTTCCCTTTCGTGCTAACGGCAGTCTTTCTCTGTTTAATTATTATTTTTCCCCACCGTCCCACTAAGGGCCTTACACCCATTCGGGTAGGACGGGATCAGTTTGGGTTCCTTTCTTCGTTATCTGACCTCAGCTGAAAATCGCGAGTTCCTTCCTAAAATCGCTATTGTGTTCCTTCCAAACGGTGCCGGTGCATTAGAAAACTCCATTCAGGGCGTCCAGAAAGGCTTCAGATGGAATGGATAGCAAATTATTTGAATTATTCTTACAGTTGATTAATGAGTGAGGTCATATTTTATTCGCAACTTTCTTCGAGTTATTTCCAAATGTTACCGACAGGTGACGCTTCGGCTTCAAAACTTGTCCATCATTGGAAAACTGTTGAATATCACACGCTTATGACTTTTTATGCACAGAAATTTATTCTATGAGCAGCTGTATCCAGTAGAGGCATGGTTGCGCTTGTTGTTGTACACATTTCCATTCAAATCTGTAGATCACGGACGATTTATCTGGAGCAGTCTGATTTATAAAAAACGGAGCGAAATGCCATCAAACTGGTCAGTTTCCTGAAGAAATTTTTAATAACCATGTAGCCCATGAGTAAGGGTGACCTGCACTGGTGGAACTGTAGAGTAGCAGGATCGGTAAAATATCAAGACGCGATCGTATTGGAGAAAGTAGGTTAACCCTTTTTAGAAAAGGCTCCAGCATTTATAGATTTATAAAAAAAAGATATACCTGCTCTTACTTGTTGTTTTATAAGAGTTTTCTGTTTTGTTTATTTGGGATAATGTAGAATTTCAGCTACACCGACCAACTTCCAATGTAGTGTTTCGTCAATAGGAATCTTCAAACTTTCAACACTCTGAGGAGGTTAATTAATATTTAAAGTAGAGTTTTGTAAAATTATGGCTTAATGATGGTTCGAAAATATTAAATTTGGTGTTCCTATTGCTGTACCTCTCAATGTTTACTTAAAATAAAAGCCTCATTTTGTGCAAAGGTTGCCATAATTGTTCGTTGTCTCTGGCGACTTCTAAGGCTTGTTTGGTGTAAGGAATCTCATGGTAGCGACCCCTTTACACGCTCTTTTGAACTAAGAAAATTAGCAGGCAGTTTGCCACATAATAAAGCATTTCTCATTTTATGCTTTAACCTGAAAAGTGGTGCTTGATTCTTTTTTGGCACTTACATCGTTTATCACTTTTCATCTTTACTTCTTCTAATTTGTAAGATGCTTCAAAATAAGACTAATAGTATAACAAAAAGTGATTAAGCATCTCAAAAAATGAAGAACTTTTATGATTAGGACTGAATTTATTTTTCTAAAGGTCCCACCGTAATATTTGAAACATATTATCTTGTTACGCCACAAGTGCAGTGTATTGACAAATCCTACACTACGGAAGAAACCATAAAAACTGGTTTATGGTTTCTTTCCCTGGTCACTAACGCTCGCCAACTACCAGAAGGATTGCATCGCAATCCGCCCAGATTTGCTATGAAAACCCTGCTCGTTTCGCTCGCCACAATAAGGACACTGTGCATCCTAGGAAAAAATATTTGTAGTTGAACTCAATATATAATTGTCACGTTCGCCATAATCGCGCCGACCATAAAAAATCTTCCCGAAAGGAAAAAAAGTTTCAAGGTTAAAAATATTTTATTCTTATTTTTTATTGCATATTTGCAGTTAAAATAAGTTAAGATTTAGAATTTTTTTAAATGTTTAATTTACGCCCACTCAAAAAAAATGTTATTCCGAATAATTTGAGGTTTTGCCAATTTCTAGAGAACAAATTATTTTTCGTTAATAGATATTTTTTTATATTTCTGAACCTCTTTCCATCCCATTTTCAATCACATATTTAAGTTCGGAAAATGAAATCAAGAGATCTATCTTTTGCTATAGATGTTGCCAAATCTTATAGCTAAACAACGCGTTTTTCAGGAGCCACACAAGAGACATATTTATATGATTATCAGCCATAAATATGCAGCTAATTTCGCACTACTTTTGTGTCATGTCGGGCTTTCTGCACATTAAATCCATCGAAGATCAAATACCCTACCGCTGGTCAGGGGCGGAAGTTTGGAGAGGGAGTGCAGGTGTCGTCCGCATCATCTAATTACGGTTCAAAATTACGAGGTCCGTCCCAAAATAGCCCTCGTTTGGCTTCAAAACAGGACGTTAAAATAATTGAACTGAACTTTGCACCATGTCACCTTTAAATTACATTTTTGGAACTCAATTCAATATTTACTAGAGTGCCGTTTCTTAAATGCTTATTTTAGTAAATATTAATTAATAGCTGATAATTGGAATGTACAGATGCTAAGCAAAGAAATCAATAACAAAATTGGAAAAGTATGTACTTTATTCAAAACTTTGAAGAAAAGGATGAAGATTTTTGCACGAACATTCACCGATAAAAACACAATAACAAATATTAAGTACTTATCGTGAAACTAGTATACATCAAATAAACATGACATGATATACAAATTAAATTAATTCCAGTATATAGCACAAACCAATCAAGTTCATAAACAGAAAATCAATGAACATGGTAAACATGAAAATAATACTTTTTGGCTTTTAATTTTAAAAAAATGTGAATTGTCTCATGCAATAATACATTTTCAAACAAAAAAAAATTAAAATGAGAAATTCATATTTTACTAGGTCAAATGAATCGTGCAATGAAAGAAGTTCATAGAGAGAAAATCTATAACTATGTAAAATATGAATAAAAGAGATATATACACTGCTTCCTCCTTTAATACTTTTCGAAATAAAATTCGTTGCCAATAACACTATATAAAATACAAAATAAAGGAATAGTTCCCATTTACTGATAGTTATTAGTAATGATACTTATATTACTATATTCTGCTAAAGGGCTTCTAAAATTTTTCTCATTTGTGCTGCCATTTCAACTGTAAAAATATTTCGTCACCAAGAGGTTCAAGAGATAAGGATTAGTTTGAAGAAGCAATTTTGCTAGCAGATTACAGTTAAAAAATAATTCGATTTTTTATTTAAACTTAAATAGATTGTATATAATATGGAATACAATATAGATAATAAATTTTGTTTGCAGCATCCATAATGCAATGTGCATTTGCATGCTGGAAAGCATACAAAAAGATGATGAACATATATATACGAATGCATCTTCATTAACTTAACATTTATGTGAAACACACTCACAAACAGGTTAACTATTGATTTAAATCTAAATAATGAAATATTACGTATTTTGTAACTAACTTTTCAGGAAAAGCATCACAATGATAAAATGCATAAGTGTGTGGAAAGGAACAAATCCAAATGCATAAAAAAACTGGGCATTATTTCGAAGAAATTACGAACAAAAAAAATTATTTTTCAGCGCATGCCACTACAGGGTTAATATGCAGAAATTCAGCGGAATTTCACATTTCAAGCAAGGATAATACGTCTTTTGTAGAGCTTAAAAACAATCAACTAGAAAAAATTTAAAATAGAATCTTAACTGAAACTTTAAACAAGAACAAAAAAAAATTATTTTTATTTATAAAAAATAAAATTTATAGAATAAAATTTAGAAAAAATTAGATAAAATGTATACAATGTTTAAGTAGCGCGCAATTGCAGCAACAAAACAAAAAAAACAGAGAACAATGGAAATCAAGAACATACAAAGAAAGCCAAAACAATAATAATAAATAAATAAACTCGGAGGTAATCGAATAAAACCAAAAACAAACAAGGAATCCTTTGGGCTAAGAACTTATTCAAAATAATAATTGGGAAATTGATTAGTAGCGAAAGGATTTGTAAGAAAAATAGATTTGAAGGAAATCTTTTGTAGACATGTCAAGGTATACGGATATTTACATTTCCACAAGTCTACCTACCTGTCCTTAAACTGGACATTCATGGCGACACCGTTCCATGCCATTGAGAGCGCATCGCACCAAAATCCGTCACCAATTCGAAAATCCGATGACAGTTGGCGCGGTGTGGTAGAAAAGTATGGATTTTCATCCGGTCCGGTCTTCCATTTGGCGCAGTTGGCCATGAAACTGAAATACGATTGTGGGGAAGGGGTGTGAAGCTCTCTCCGGAAAAGCGAAAAACACAAAATGGGAGAGTAGCGTGAGGCTCTCTCGGGCAAGTGGGGCGGGGTTCCTGTTTTGAGAGCGGGAGGAGTGATAGGCACAGTAAGGGAACGAAGTGACCGGTTGTTTGATTTACATGGAACCTCTATGCATGACCCACCTAAATGGATGGGATGAAAACTGTAATAGTACGGAGCGATGCACTCCAAATGGCCTGGAACAGCCTCCCCGTGAATGTCCATCTTTATGTTCATAAGTCTTAATTCTTAAGAGTTAGTAGTCTAATTAGTCTTAGTCTTATAATTAACAAAAATTCAAGTTGGCAGCACAGGAAAGTTACAAATTCCACTACGTGTCTTTAAACCATTCTGAATTCAAACCTTATTTGCATTTAAATGTCAGGTATCTATATTTTGCGTAATAGTTGAAAACGAAAGTTGCTGCGCGCTTTTATTTCACTTAACTTCTTTCGCATGAGTAAATTTAAATGTTTGTAAAGACGGGATTTTGTAATTGCCTTTACATTCACTTTCTGATGTACTAAAGCTCTGAAATTTAGTTTAGTTGTGTGATCTCGATGACAATAGAATATTTTGACATTTTCATAATTTATTTACCAGTTAACCAATTATTTTAAATTAAATTTTGCTTTCGTATGAGCGGCACCATCCTGTAATGAATATGTGGAAAAGTTTATTAAAAGATTTCTTAATATTTATAATAATAACGATTTATGGAATACATTAAAATGTAGAAAACAGTAAAATAATTATTTTATTCATTAATATTATTTATGATTAAAGTGATATTTATTAATAAAAACTTTTTCAAGATAGTCCATGGGCCACTACAGAGAAAAATAGAAGTCAAAGTTCTACAGATTCCATATCTAAGGATATGATTATTATTCCAATTCACTTTTGAGTATTTCCATCGGCTTTTACGATTTTGTATTGACCTCCAAAATTTTGAAATCAAAAAACTATTTTTTACTTTTTTAGAACACCAAGAAAAATGTGTTTATTATTTAATGTCACGTAACTCTTTCTACAGCCCTAAAACATACATTGCCTACCACGTCATTTCGCGGCCTTTCGTAGTTTCGTCTACTGCTGCCAATTCGAGTTGTTTTCGACAACAATTCATGACTTCCTTGGACACGAGTTGAGACATGCAAAAATAATTCAAGTTACAATCAACTACAAAAAAGGAATTTTTTTTCTACACAGTTCATGAGCAAGTGCAGAAAGAGCAAGCAGAAGTCCAGCCTCTACACATTCCACACAGCATGCAGAAACTACCTGTCTTCTGTGTACATGTCGGGGCGCAGAGTTGACGAGGATGGTGGCAAGAGGGGCGCACACCCTGTTGGGGCGGAACCTAGACGCATTGGGCAGAAACTGAGGCAGCATTTGTGGAGTATCGGGCAGAGTGCGCATTCGAATTATATACACAAATCCCAGGAAGAAGCAGCACATGAGGAGAGAATGAAACAGTTGGCGCTGTGTTGGCATGCTTCAGGATGATCCTAAGCAGGTGTGCTGAAAAAGAAACAAAAATACAGCGTTAAAAAGTTTTATAAATTGCGATTTAAAATTACGTATAGGACAGAGTTACCGAATTCGGACCACCTGGACATTTTTGATGTACAATGATAAAGAAGTAATTTTAATGTAATTAATTTGTTATGAAATACACTTTATAGTAGGGCTTATAAGTCGAGGCAAAAAATAGCATAATAATTATTTCGTCGCTAAAATCAAGGAAGCCTGTTGCTCACATTGAACCACCAATTTCTTTAAGCGCAATTAAAGCAAAAACTTCTTTTGATCCTCAAATTCTCACCAGCAATGACCAAGTATGACATTTTATACACTGTATCAATTCCTCTTCTTCTGTTTCCCCGCAAATGGTACGTATTCTATTATTTTTGATCCAACATTTGATAGCTTTAGTGCCTTTTATTATACATATACTAGAAGATTTGTGCTAATCTAAGACTGGCTTTTAGCCCTCCAAACATATCCCATTGTCACAGATTTACTAACGAAAGCTATAGTAGAAAATCTCATGTACATTGGCAGAGTGCTTAAGATATAAAACCAGCGGGAGTGTTCTCCCCTAAACTTTCTCGTATACTTCCCCAGAAAGGTGCCGTTTCCCCTTCCCCCGCGTGGCTAAAAAAGTTCGAACCTACTGTTACCCAGAATCCAATGACTATCAGAAGGTTTTTCATTATAGTGATTCAAAAATATCTAGGTAAAGAATCAAATTCAAAGAGATGCGTACCGATTTTCCGCTCTTACCGGCTCAAGGACAAACTGACGTAATTCGCTCCATAGCTTTCGCGTGCATAGAAGATTGCTTCCAATACGCATGCGCGTGGAGATCACTTTTGAAAATAATCCGTTAATTATACAGACCGACAGACAGTCAACCCTTTGACGGATTTGGGCCAAGATTTGATACGGATCTACATTCATGATGATAGAACTGTGTACCAAATTTTATCCATCTAGCTTTTCAAGTTTTTGAGTTATAGCGTTCACATGACCGCGGACATACAGACAGACTTCCCGTTGACGGATTTTGTCTAAAATTTGATAGAAATCTACAAATTATGTTTAAAGACCACATACCATATTTCATCCCCGTTGCTCTAATAGTTTTCGAGTTATCGTGCTCACAGACATAATTCCAAAATTGTGTTTTTCGGACTCGGGGAGGTCTAAAACATGGAGATTCGTCAAAATCTCGAGTTCGAATTTTTTGACGATTACAATACTTTCTCTTTGTATACTTCGTATACGAGAAAGTAAAAAAGCATGGAAATCAATTGACAGTAACGTTCATTTAATAACCTTACTTTTAACAATTAATTTCGTTTCGTCGGAGTAAAAATAATGCAAAATGCACTAACAGAAAAAAATATATTACCAAATAACAAAAAATATCGAAAGAAAATATTTGCAATTTAATGCACCCCTAATTCAAATCATTAAGTAAAGGGAGCCTTTCAGTATACGAACGGTTAAGGAAAAAATATTAAATGCAAAATATATAGAAAAACACCCTTTTAACCAAAACAAAACTATTCTACACTGAGTGAGGGTAATGAATCAGCATAAATAAAAAAGAAATAAAACTTCTAACGCGGCTCAATTTATATATAGAAAACGCCATGAATCAATTGCCACGAACTTTCGTTTTTATAACTCCAGAACAGTATCCTGTGTGTATGCCAATTTGCAGACAGACCGTCTACGTCTGTTCTGAATCTCTTTTAGCACGTAGCCACGCCCACATTCCTGAGCGTTACAGAATTCGCACGCCTTTTCTATTATAGATTTTGCTTTGGCTTGTTCCATTTCCGATTTATGAAGACTACTAGTGATGATAACTGCTTTATGTGCTATTCCTGCAATTCAGGATAATAATTCCATTGATATAAACAGTCCAATTAAGGCAACTATTTGTGGTCCATTCTAGAGAACTTTTGGACAACTACTAAAACATTTCTTCAACCTTATCTATAAACTATTTTAATAAAATGATTACAGTAAATTGTAGCCGAATTAATTTCCTATCTGAGGTTATAATAAAATTTTCTTACTTTAAAAAAGCGCCAAGGCTTTTTGTCTTTTGTTAAAATAATTCATACCTAAATCTAAACACATGGTCTCTAATTGTAACCATATAGCGCTCGCTCTTAAAATTGATTTCATACACCACAATTGGATCACTACAACATAATATGCCTATATTACGGCCCAAATATTTTATAGACCTGAAGTTATGATACCGGTACAAATAAAACTTCTTTACCTAATGTAATTCAGAACAGCTGGTTAAAACAACATTCTGTTCAACATAATAATAAAAATTCTAAAAAATAAGCTTTTATTAGGGTACTACAGGTGCGTCAAACCCGCGGCCCGCATGTGCAGGGGTGGCGCCACTGGGGTGTCCGGGAGCCCCCCCCCGGTCGAGGTTGCTGTGACCCCAGTCCGGGCAAATTTTTGAATCCCGTTCACGAAAAGGGCTGTTCAACTAGTAGATAAATAAAGATCTGACGAAAGGGAGAGGGTCATCATTACGCCCCTCCCATTGTACAGCAAGTTGTGCCCTCCCCCTTGTCGGGGACAACCTCCCCCGATCTGACAGACCGTGCCCCCCTCCTTCAGACGGCCTCTAATGCCACTCCTGCGCATGTGACCCACAACGAATGCTTTATGCGG
The DNA here is from genome assembly GCA_013235015.1 of Araneus ventricosus. NCBI lineage: Eukaryota > Metazoa > Arthropoda > Arachnida > Araneae > Araneidae > Araneus > Araneus ventricosus. The sequence goes on along the minus strand of BGPR01005949.1, from coordinate 13,293 downwards.
CCCGCCAAAGAGAACAGTATGCAGCAATGTTTCTAATAAAAATTCTATAGATAAATTTTTAAAACTCCTAATTATGCCTTATTATTAATAACGAATTACGACATTCAAGAATGACTAATTACTATTTGTGTTACATCGTCACGCCAATTCCTTTGCCACTAACAGCGAATATTTTAGGAGTCGATAATAAACCAAAATCGCCTGAAGAAACATTTATGCGCTTTCTTCAATTTTCTCCGTTGTTATAGAATCAGATTTGAAGGCAACATTCAGCGAAGTTGGGATGCCTGAATTTTACAAATGTTGGCCATTCAGGTATAAAAATATTCGAAAATTGGCATATGAAGTTACGTTTCCGTTTGAAAGCTGTCGTTGGTACAAGCAATTATTTTCACTTTTGAGAGGGAATTAGATGCCTGTAAAATCCGAAATTACCGACATTCACTTTGGATCAGTTTTAAAAGCAACCGAGTAAGCGTTGCATACAAAATATCCTCTGAAGTATTGTTTAGCATCGGATTCGGAAACCCTCCACGCTTTTGCGCCGGGCGGAGTTATTCTCATCAAAATAGGGGGAAAGTGAAGAATGGAAGGGTGATGTTTACATTTTACTGAGAGTGATCTAACAAAGAACTCCGGAAATGCGATCATATGACTCATTCCTGGCACCCCTTTCCGGTGTAAAATCCTTCAAAGTAGTCTCAGAATCTGTTGCTGAACAGTAGGAAAGATTTTAGGATTTTAGCAGAAAAGAGATGCCAAGTGACAGAAAGAAAACATTTAACTTTACCATTTTTCTTTTTTATATATATACTGCATTCCGATATAATTTTTTTTTCGCGGCCCACATAAACATAAGTACACCCCTGGTGTGCTAAAAAGTAGGAAATTGTTTAAAGGGGCCGTTCAAATATTACGTAAGCATGTTTTTGGCAACTTTTGACCCCCCCCCCTTGTCAGCAAAAATAAGCAAATCGCAAACGTCCCTCTTATAATTACGTAAGCAAACTGCAACCCCCCGTTTTTTTTTATAAAACGTATAACAGTAATAATCAAGTTTCAAAAATTTTAGGACTTAATTCAAATAAAAAACTAACTCGGCTTAAAATGAAAATATATATATATGTTTAATTTTCTTACAATTTTGTTAAGGAAAATTTGTTAGTTTATCACAATTTTAGAAGAACATAGCTATATTTTAAATTTACTTTTGCACATGCCCATCATCTATTCAGATGCTGACCAAGGTTGCTCACGCTATTTTTCCATATCTGTTTATTATATTACTTCCCCCTTCTGTTACTACTTCACCGCTTTCTTCTCGGAAGGAATCTTGATAAACTTCTTCTTCGTTAATTTTTCACAATTGCCCTATACTTTTTAAGCATGTAACGAATGGACTAAACTTTTAGTAATCACTTTTTATATCAAAAACGTAAGTTGTTATATAAAAGTAAATGAAAACTTCCTTTTCCAATAAAGCTCAAAACACTTTTATAATTGTCAATTACACTATTGTAACTACATAAATATGAAAGGTAACAATCATTAAAATATGTAAAAATTTTTAAATCTAAAACATAAGAAGTGAAAAAATTAAATCTTAGATTGCTGAATGATTCATTTTTAAAGTATTTTCATAATCTATTGCCGCCACATAGCATTAGTTTTACATTGAATATCCTTCAAATGTTTATCTGATGAAGACTTTTTGAAACTTTCAAAAAAGTTTTATACAATATTTCTCGAAATGAAGACATATTTCCGATTTGACTTGTTTTATGTAATGTGCGGTTTTAAAAACTCCGGAGACAACAGAGCTGTCGGCCACTATGGTTACGAGGATGTGTGAGGCGATTAGTTTGGTTTCGGAACAAATAGGCGGAAGAATCGTTCTTGAAAACGAACGAAAAATTATGCATAATGTTGTCTATGGAAAACAACATCATTAAGAGCAGAAAAGATCGAAGAAAAACAATTATTAATAAGCAACATCGAAGAAAAACAACGTATAATAGAGAGAAAAAATAGTATAAAAACAATTAAAAACATTTTTCATTTTCGTTTTCCAAATAATGATAAAAGATCATCAAAACAATTATCCACTTAACTCTCATCGGATATTAACGCTATGAAATTGATCAGTGAAAAAACATCCCAGAGAAGAAACGAAACAGAAAAAATGAACTATTATTGTTAACAAAAAACTATGAGAAACCAAGGGGGAAAAAAAACGTCAAGTGATTAGAATGTCTACAAAGGATTTTCGGTTTGAGAATATTCGTTATTTTATTTTATTTCTGATTTCAATGAGTTTTTTTTAGTACATACTAAGAAGATGTATTGTTTAGCAAAGTATTCGGAAACCCTCCGCGCTTTTGCGCATGCGCCGGGCGGAGTTATTTTTTATCAAAATAGGGGGAAAGTGAAGAATGAAAGGGTGATGTCTACATTTTACTGAGTGTGACCTAACAAAGAACTCCCGGAATGCGCTCATATGACTCACTGCCTGACACCCCTTTCCGGTGTAAAATCGTCCAAAAGTGGTAGTCTCGGAATCCTTTGCTGAACAGTAACTTCAAACCTGACTAAGAGTATATATTTTTACTTTCTCGTATACGAAGTATACAAAGAGAAAGTATTGTAATCGTCAAAATATTCGAACTCGAGATTTTGATGAATCTCCACGTTTTAGACCTCACGAGTCCGAAAAACACAATTTTAGAATTATGTCTGTCTGTGAACACGATAACTCGAAAACTATTAGAGCTACGCGGATGAAATTTGGTATGTGATCTTTACACACAATTTGCAGGTTTCTATCAAATTTTGGACAAAATCCGTCCATGGGAAGTCTGTCCGTGTTAACGTGAACGCGATAACTCACAAACTTGAATAGGTATATGGATAAAATTTGATATACAGTTTTATCATCAGGATTATAGGTCCGTATAAAATTTTGGGCCAAATCCGTCAACGGGTTGACTGTCTGTCGGTCTGTATAATCGCATACTTGTTTTAATCCGATTCTCCATGCGCATGCGTACTGGTTTACTTAAGCGCTATTTCCGTCTTGAGGAGCGTGACCTTGAAGCGCGCTGAAAGGAAACAAGTGAATAAACATTACATTCTGAGTTACGGGACGATACGTTGCCCTCGGAATCAAAGGCAACGGACGATACAGTAGATTCGAATTTTTTATACGCGGGTAAAGGTAGGTTGCCATAATTACCAAGCATTGATACGGGATGCTTAGATGCTAAATAAATAAATCATGAATGGAGTGGGTACATATTTAGCTTATTTTACTCTGATAAAAAAACATCAATAATCTTTATTCAATCTTATAAAATGAACCCTTAGAATAATAAAAAAAGAATGCAATTCTAATCCCTTTTAGCCCAGTCACACTTTAAAGTTGATTTTACTTTCTTAATTATATCCTTTTTTTCTTTCACATAATTAGAAAATTGTGCGCAAGTTATGTTAAAATTGTAATGACACAGAGTTTAGGAAGAAAATGGAACACATAATAATACGGGAATGAGTAGTGAAATACGGTGACAGACCCTTATATACGGGACGTATGGCTACCCAAGGGAGAGGGAAAATGACACCTTTTTGTAAAATATACGAGAAAGTTTAGGGGAGACCACTCCCGCTGGTTTTATACACGAAATATTCAATGAGTGTAAAGTTTGTTGTAACATGTTTATTTGTGCTTGCTTGGAAACTCGTATTGCCACAATACGACATATTGGTCCCTTCATTCGAATCTCATCATTGGAAATAGTAGAAAGTTCTCAGAAATAAGCCTCATGCATCAAACGTTATTATGAGCTGTCACCTCCAGCTATTATAAAGAAAAGATACTATTATCCATTGTGTTCAATGAACATTCATCCTATCTATCGCTTATGTTTTTCTTGTGTGGTTAAAATGCTTGACCTCAGAACATCACTGAAAAATAAATTTTCAAATTTAATTTTTTTTTCAAATTTGATTTTTTCTTCAAATTTAATTTTTATTAATTAAATTATTTTTGCAAGTTACAAGAGATTTTCGGAAATAAAGTGATTTTAATATCTTACGTAAGCATCACTCATACCCCCTCTCCCCCCTTGTCAGCAAAAATAAGCAAATCGCGAACCTCCTCCCCCCCAGGTGCTTACATAATATTTGAACGGCCCCAAATCAAAAATTCTAAAAGCACGTGGAGCTGACGTAAATACTTAATGTGAATGGGTAAATAAGTAAATTGGAATTTTAGTCACATTCATAAAACATTTCAATTTTTATCGAATGTTTAGAAGCTTTCTTTCTCACAATATTCATTGCGGCTTAATTATCGTATTACTTTCAGCGCCTTAAGCTTTTCCGATTTTTGATTGGCCGCCTCCCCCGCCAGATTTTTAAATGTTTGCTAATGTTTAGTATACTAATAAAAGAATGCTTTTTTTAAAAACATTTTTATTATTTCCTGCCTTGTCTTCAATAATTCCATAATTAATTATTATATAATTTAATAATCAAATTTTTCTCAAATTCACTACCACATGGCGACACTTGTAAGGAATCCAAATTTAATAAAATAATTTGATAAATTTATAACTAATCTCTAAAAGTACAGGGTGTACACAAATGAAGCGACTCATTTCAAAAATTAATTTAAAAAAAAGCTAAAAATGTTGGAACTACGTTTTTTTTTTTTCAAATTAGAGCGCATCTTAAAGTTTTTTTCCAGATAGGTAATATGCCATTTCGGTAGTCTAGGGGGTAATAAATTACTGGAAATCAAAAATTTGTTAAGAGCCATTATCCGAGAAAATATTAAAACGAAGAAAAAAAAGCATGTATTTGTAGGGAATTATACTCTCTTTAATTTGTTAATTAACATGTAGTGTGAAAACTGAAGAGTTTTCGTGATATTCAAGAAAAACTAAAAAAACTAACCAGAAAACAAGCATCGGCTTCTTGCTGATCGGTAGCCATTGCGTAAGGAATTTTCTCGCTGTAAAAAATTTAGAAGCCGCGTTAGCTATCTGGAAAAAAAAATTGAGATGCCCTCTCATTAAAAAAAAAAACGTAGTTCTCACATTTTTAATTTTTTTTTACTTTATTGCTTTTTGAAATGAGTCGCGTCATTTGTGTACAACCTGTATAACGCATTGTCATCAGGAGCAAAACCCCGAGTAAAATTTCAATAATCCAGTCCATCAAGAAGTGCATGAAAAATAGATTGCAAAATTTCATCATTACAAACATGAAACAAGTCGAGTTAGTTAAATAAAGGAGTGGGATAAGATTCATAAACTGTTAATTAAATCAATATACAGTAAAGCACAGTTTAAACATCTTTCAAGGGACTTACGAAAAACGACGTATAAATGATAAGACATATAATCGAAATTTTACTTAACTTTCATTATTACAAGTTTAATGCTACTAATGCAAATTCATTTAGAAGTGTTAATTTTAAAGTTTTTTTTTAAATAGTGCTAGTGTAATACTATACATAGTATGGAAACAAATATTTAAATTTTGAAATTAAACATTTATCAACAAAATGAGAAAAATCCTACTTTTATTATATTACCGTATATAGAATACTAATTATATACATCTTATACGATTTATGGATATGGATGTAGGCGTTTAATTAAGAAAATAACCTGTCCTCCCTAAGTTTTAAGTACAGGATTATGAATAGAATTAAGTTGATTGCTTTTTCGTTATTCTTTTGATGAAAAATATAAATACGAAGTTTTTCTATGGAGTCCACGGCGTTTTTAAAGGAAGGTGGAAAAACTTCATCTTTTAAATTAGCACACCGTAATTTGTCTTCTATTAATAAACCAATTGTGAATGATTTTGAAGTCATATCTTGATCTCCGAGAACTAGAAAGGAGGAAATTTCCTAATTTTAGAAAGGGAGAAAGCGACGCTTTGCTTCGCATAAACGAAGAACTTTATCATTACAATGAATACGAGTGAATCGGGACTATGATGAAACGACGTATAAATGTAAAAGACGTATAAATAAGAAAAAGTTCACCATTCGATTCCTTATTCATTTCTTCCTTTTTGAACAATTTTTACTTTCGAAATTCATTTTTATATATTTTTATGTGTTTTAAATATTATCGTTTCAACCTTCTGTTGAGGCAATAACTTGAGGCTGTTGCTTTCGTACGATTAAAGATGTATTGTCATTGTTCTTGTCTAAATTTGCTGTTTTTTTTGTCTTTACGTTTTTCTTTCTTTTTGTTTCATTTTAATTTTTGTTTAGTTTATCTAATTTTTATAAATAAGAAACGTATAAACGGTGCTTTACTGTATATAACATTTAGGAACGGAGATAAAAAAATAAATTTCAGTTAAAGAAACTAAGGATTGAAAAAAAACAACCTGAAATCGGTTACAGTAGAGTCTCGCTAATCCGGATCCCGCTTGTCCGGATATCCGGACGGGATTTAAACGAAAAGCAGGATATACTAATTTTAGTGAGAGACCAGTAAGAAAATAATGCGCGCATCCCGTTTCCTGTATGTTTTTGATTGAGTTGTATGCATTTCTGAAAAAAAACATCTATTTTTATAGTTTTACGTACCAAAAACTTGTACTACGTCAAACGTGTATTTTACGTCGAATTCCGTTCAATCCGGATAGCGACTGGTCTTATATAGTTCGGATTAGAGGAACTCTACATTAATTATAAAAAGTTGTTAAAGTAAAGGAGGAAAAGTTAAAGAAACATAAATGATACATTTTACTTCTGTCTTTTATTAGTTTTTTTCAGACTGGTTTATCCATATTAGCTATATTCAGTGCAATTCTTTGAACTGTAAATTTGTTCTAATTTGTTATGCTATGTTGTTTAAAAATTAATTACTGGATTAAAAGTAGTCTGTTAGCATAGAATTCTCTAATTTTGCATACCAAACTACACATATTGAACCACAGTTTGCATTAGTAACTTGAAATCCATTAAAAAGGCGGTTTATTCCGAATTGCCGAATGAATGTCAAATTTTCCCCCATTTTTTCATTTATAATAAAAAGATCTGTTGAATAAAAAATTCAGTTCTATTTTTTTCTGACCCAATGGAGTACTTACTGCCAATAAGAAATAAATAACATGTAATCAAGCCTTTAATTGAATTGTTTTAAACAATTTTACTTAACCCGACTAGTTTGATGCTTACAAAGATAAATATTTTGCAATCGATTTTTTATTCAGTTCCTGATAATTCTCGGAACAATACAATATTTTAATATTTTCAAAACTTAATTATCAATTAATCGATTAATTTAAGTAAACACTGATTTCATACAAAAGGCGCCACATGCTAGTGAATTTTTAAAAAATTGATTTCTAGAATCCATAATTTTTAAATAATGAATCATAACTTTTAGACTAATACGTAGAAAATAATTAAATTAAAGAAATTCCACCCTTTACAATACTTTTAAAAGTGTATTTTCTTAAAATCAGTTTATATTAAATTTATTTTATGAAAAAAAATTCGTCACTGAAGATATTTTGATGCTTGTAGAAGGGAAATCTCCATCTACCAAAATTGCTTAAAAGCAGCTGGACTAATATCACAGAAATTTTACAGCGAGCGCCGATGACTAGATGTCAACGGATGAGTAATATTTACGTTATCGATGAATCAAGGTCATGGGGAAAAGTGCATCATTTTAAAGATGTTCCATTTCAGACGGTTTTTCTTTTTTCATTGGGCACGGATCAAAACTAAAATCTGTAGATAGCATTTTCAGGTGATTACATTCTTTTCTCTACGAATACTTCGCATACGGTCAAATAAAAAAAAGCCAAATTACCAAAATTGAGAGCAATCCAGATTTACAAATAAAATCTTAAATCAAAAGAGGAAGTGAACCAGCAGAATACCAGCGTTACCTCGATCTTTTTAGTATCAGAACGTTTTACGAGACAGGAAACAATGAGCACAATGATCCATTTTCACTCATAGAAAAGTTAAAATTCAAAATTTCCGCTGTAATGGAATTACTGATCCAAATCAGTAATTCCATTACAGCGGAAATTATTACTGATCCAAATCAGTAATTGTTCCCGTGAATCGTCTGCATTTCAACTACTTTTTTAGTTTCTTTCAGAATTATTTTAATGTGTTCTAGCATAAATGTGTGTATTTATATTCTTTTAAAGGTCTTTATCAAATGTAATATAGATTTAAAATATTTTGTGTCGTTCAAAGTAGTTTCCTTTGAATAGTGTGCTTTATTTTGCATTTTATTAATAATAGATTACCTACATATTGTATTTTCTTGAACATCTGCTTCTTAATTTATCCATGTGACATCAGGTTAGAAACCTCTCATCAGTCGTATTTCCCTTCACTCTCTTTCAACACCATAGCTCCAACACTTTTGAAATTGTAGAAAGCAGTGGCGAATCCAGGGGGGCTATCGGGCTGCATAGTCAGAATTCTTGATTTTATTTAAAATCGCTATAACTGTTTGTTCTTAATTTCTCTTTTCTAAAAAATAATAAAAACCTGACAATATTGCTTTCTGGTTTGGCAGGTTCGAAAATTTTCCTACTTTTCTAGTCATTCCACTTGTACTTGTAGCGCTGACGCGATCGAAGACATTTTTTTGGCTAGTTATTTCACTGCATTTTTTTAATAAATTATCGAAAGTACTGTAATGATCTTTATGATTCTGATTGTAAGGTGAGTCAAGTCTGTAAAGTTAAAGTGTTTTGGTTTACATAAGCCAAGAGGTTTGACATCCGTCTATCCGTTCCCCCTCAGGGGCACATCTTCTCTAGATGTGACGGGATTCACGACCCCGAGGTACCCTAGTGTCTATTTCTCCTTCCGTTTTTGTCTCACCTTGAGTTGTTTGCTATTTTCTTCTTTCCCTCGAATCTAAACAAATGCTTGGCGCAGCTTGGCCAATTCTGGCCCTTGTGCCATAAAACCCCAATCAATCAATCAAGTTTGACATCCGTCACGGCGATGAAAGATTTTTATGACCTCCGCACCTCCCAGACCGAAATCCTGGATTCGCCACTGGTAGGTAGAATAGAGGAGGGGCATTTCTTTTCTTTTTATTCCACCCCACTTTTGTTAACACTTAACAAAACCCACTTTTTGTCGAGAAGGATTTTTTAATCGGATTATTTGCAGTGCTCCCCAACCTTTTTATCGCCGTGGACTGGTCAACGTTTGATAATTTTACCGCGGCCCGCTGAGGGGGGGGGGCGATGTTGATTGTTTATATTTTAGATAGTTTTGATTTAATAATTTTAATTTAATTGTATTTAAACATTCAAAACACATTTTTAATTGTTTTTTTAATAAACAAATATTTAAACATATTCAAAATAAAATACAGTTACACCAAAAAATTAATATAAAGTGATTTAACATTTTAACTCACTAGAATGCTAAATCAATAAGAACCCTGAGCTTGTTTCTTTGCAACGAGACGGTTCCATCTGGAGGTAAGAAATCGATCACAAGATTTGAAGGAAGACAGTCAAGTTGAATAAAAGCTTATAAAAATGGAAATAATTTAATGCTCCTTGGGCGGCCCGGTACCATTTGATCCACGGACCAGTACCGGTCCACGGCCCGGGAGTTGGGGACCACTGATTTAAAGCAATATCTACATTAACTTTTATCTTAGGATATGTAGACAAATCTTTTTTTATCACTAGCGATATTAATTTTGCGTAATACTACAGAATAACTGTTACAATTAACACTTTTAGTTCGTTCTTAACACTTGCAAAAAGTGCCAACGACGATATATCGTTGAGTATGCGATAGCGCCTTACTATTCGCATCGCGAGAGAACTCTATTTCAAAATAAATTTATAAAACGATATGAATTGTTTTACTTATACATTCGATTTATTACTAATATTCGATTATTATATATTAATAATATTGGATTAATATTAAAAGTAAATATTTGATTTTCTGTTTTTCACAATGTTTTATGTGTATGTCATTCGTATGATTTTTAACAAATATTGAATTACAATTGGTATTAATTTATTCTCCCTTTATTTCGTAATATGCTCTTTTTCTAATTTTGTAAACATCAATATTATTTTGTTTTTTATAAGCTTTTTCGCAAACCTTAGCAAATTCGTCAAATTGGATCGGCATTCTTTGCATAGATACGACACTTTTGGTCGTCACTAAAAGTACTAGCTATTTTTCGTTTCAAAAACCAGCGACTAGCACTTATGGACGATTTTGCTACGGAAAGGGGGAACAAGTAATGAGTAAAATGAGTGCTTTTCTAGAGTTTTTTTTGTTACGATGCTTTTTTTTTTCCTTGATTGAACACACTCACAGCGGTAGAGTCCCCCCAACACAAAAAAGGATTTTTACTGAAAAATGAAGGAAAAACAACAATAACGAATAAAAAACGAAGCTGTTTATTCCTAACTTAAAAGAAGTACTCGAATTTGTTTTTAAGAATGAATACAGCACCTTAATTAGTAGAAACAAACTGAGATATCTTCGTTTTACCCTCAACTTGTTTGCCACTGTCCCGTGCGAATCGCCGCGTGCTCTTTCCGTACGCCTACACAGCACCCAGAGTCAATACTCTGCTGCAGTTAGTATATCGAGAGTATTTTACCGAATTTACCGGAATCCGAATAGAGGCCAGCTCCAATTAGTTCAGATGCCCGGGTTCTACAGTATTAAACTTACGATTACTGAGGAAACAAGGTACGGACAGTTTTAAATAATGAAACAATTCAGAAATTAATACATACTTCAGTTTTGACTTGGAATTAACCAAATTAAATTTGAAAAACAGAAGATATTTCAATATTATGATAATAAGAAATTCAATCGACCAGAGAAAAATTTCGAACAAGCCAAGATATGTTGTAATTGCTTTTTATTGCATCAGCGGCGTCATATGCAATTTATAGGAAGCACCTGATCGGATTTCATCATGAAACTGTAATTTATTTGTGGTTGTTTAGGTTTAACAATAGCTGTAAATTCTGAATAGACGAAAATTATCTCCGTTTGAACCCGTTTGTCCGATATCGATTGAAGAAGAGTTTTTCGTGGAAACAAACAATTCTTGTTGCTATATTTCGTGAAATTATTCTTATCAGTGGAGGTTCGTCGATTTAATCAGGCTTTTGAATGAGCCGAAATAAGTTGAAAAATTAGAAAACTGAGAATTCAGAAGTTTCATCATTTTCATTGTTTGAGGAAAGACTTAACACTTTTTAATCCAACCAAAATATGTTGTTGCACGCGTAAGAGTGGTATAGGTTAGTTTTCAGTTATAATGTCCCGTTTTGAAGCAACGCGAGAGCTATTTTGGGATACACTTAGTAGTTTTAGCCGCAGGTGGATCCCCAGGATGACATCCGAGCCCGCAGCCTCCTCCTAAGCTTACGCACGAAAAATAGACTGAAACATGTGTACAGCGATATTGTCTACAGCGGTTCACAATTTATGGGCCGTCGTGAAACGCTAGTCGAAGAATCTATATACAGAGAGACTTTTCATATACATATAGAGAGAGATAGAGCCCAGAGTCTATATATTAAGTTAAATATTTCAATTAATCAAAACATGTTATATTTTCAATATATACACACATACATATGCACACACACACATATCAAAAATCAATTTTCAATGGAGAGTATTTCAGTAAAAGAGAACAGATTCTTCTTCAGGGAAGGTGAAATCCGAACTAACTATCCATAAAAAAATTAGAAATATATATGTGTGTGTGTTTATGTATTATATGCGTTTGTATTTTTTCCCTTGCATATTTTGCAATTGGGCCTCAAAATATTTTTTACACAGCAGGTGGTCCGCACAAACAAAAAGGTAACCGCTGGTTTATAACAATAAACCTGTCTATAACGAGATTTCCTTGGTCCAAGCGGAATTCCTGTTTACTCTTTGTATTCTGTACCTGCCTACAGCGATAATCACTTTGTAGATGCACCTGTCTATAACGATAATTCTACCTCTTTAGGAAGCTGGTGCAGTTCACAATCCAGATTTCTTTTCCTTGGGAAACAACACCCCATGTTCCAGAATGTAAGAAAACGGAGGAATCGTGAGGAGGGGGCTAGAAAGCGAAGCCTGTTGTAGCAGGTTAAGTGTATTTCTAATTAACCTTAATTATATAAATATCGGAGTAAAGACGCCATCTCTCTAATTAATAATGTACAGGATTTTGTTTCAACATGACCAAATGTGAAACAAACCATTACCACTCCCGTGGGGATGGAAAAAACATACCAGTTTTAACCGATATCCGGGTGTGTGGGGGGGTTGTCCCAGTTATTTTTTTAAGTCCAATAACGAGATAAAAAAAAGTTAAATGGAAGATGGGCTCGATTTTAGGTTCGATTAGACTGGCATACCTCACGGAGACCCGCTTACCTGAAAGTGTATAAGGCTGTCGGAGAGAACCGATTCGCCAGTATTTATTTTAAATTTCAAAAAGCTTACAATCAACGCCAACATACTCGGAACTCATTTACAGAATATATATTTCGATACGAGGTTCGATTAAACTAAAATTTACCAAGTTAAGAAGCTTTGTATTTCATCACCTTAGGCCAATCAACGACAACCGCTTCCTCGAGGCGTCTGTTGGTTGGCGGATTACTGAAAGAGACTTTATGAACAGATAAATATTGGACAAATGATTGATTTCCTGTAGAAACAATATTAATAAATAAATATTTTTTTGTAAAAAAAAAACAACCGAAAACCGATTATTTTGAGTGGTTATAACCGCCAGGTTAAACCGTAGGCGAAAAAACCCTGAATAACCGAAACCCGGTTATTTTGAGTGGTTATAACCGCCGGGTTAAACCGTAGGTGAAAAAACCCTGAATAACCGAAAACCGGTTATTTTGAGTGGTTATAACCTCCGGGTTAAACCGTAGGTGAAAAAACCCTGAATAACCGAAAACCGGTTATTTTGAGTGGTTATAACCTCCGGGTTAAACCGTAGGTGAAAAAACCCTGAATAACCGAAAACCGGT
>BGPR01005948.1:46039-86509 GCA_013235015.1 Araneus ventricosus | reverse complement strand
GCATGTGTCGTCATATCACCCGTTGCCACCTATTCCACATCACTCAGCAAGCGAGCTTGATTACGTCTAGTACTGAATGTTCTTTATCTCATGCCAGAGTGAGGTATACCCTCGATAATTCCCACCTGTGCGTCAGATGGAAATGGGTATCAGACACACCTGCAAGCCTATATTTTTCATCTGCATGGTATTTACGATTGTATTCTTTTTTGGATTTAGACCGGTGCGAGACAATTCAGGTAGGTTCTTATGTCGTTTGTAATGCCAATCTTTCTTTGAATTAAAAAAAGTAAAATGATGATAATAGAGTTCTGAATAGGTTCAATTACTTTCATTTCTGGCTCTTTACTGTTAACAACGCTTTTATTATGCTTATCTCTTTGAAGTCAGAAAATGCGTATAATTTGCTCTTTAATCTTAAAACTTAGTACCGTCGTAAAGAGAAATATCTTCTCTTTCTTTTGATCTAATTTTCGTGAAAATTGATCAAGTATTTCGGAACTATTCGGCATTTTCTACGGGTTCAAGCTATAGGATTTCTCTTTTCGTTAGATCTAATGGTCAGTGGATACTTAAATATTTTACTATTTTTTCCTTTTTGGATGTTCTGCACTTTTTGAGAAGAGACTTCTTTTGCTACAATCACAAGGAAAATTACCTATATTAATTTTAAACCTTGTCTACTTTCATTCCTGTCTGAAGCAAGGTCCGTTTTTTTGGCCCTTTCTAAAATTAATTTGCAAAAAGTAATGAAAATTCTGCTAATAAAATTGAATTAATAAACATTTTTGCAAGACAATACAGGCATATTCTTGCCGTATGTTTTTTGTATTGCCAATCTTGCTTTAAATTAAAAAAATAAGTAAAATGATGAAAATTATGAAAGGGATAATAGAATTCTTAATAGGATCGATTACTTTCATTCCTGAGTGAAGCATGGTCTGTTTTTTTGTCCTTTTCAAATTAATTTGAAAAAGTAATAAAAAATATGATGATAAAAATAAGTCAGTCGACAACTAGGATTTAGATTTATTATGCAAAAAAACGTTTACCCTATGTTGTTTGTAGTGCCAGTCTTTCTTTGAATTTTAGAAAAAATAGGTAAAAGGATGAAAATAAAATAGATCAAAGTTCTAAATAGGTCTGATTACTTTGCGTTCCGTTCAGCCTAAAGCATTGCTCGATATCTTTTTGTTGTTCATTTTAACTTAATTTACAAAAGTAATAACAATTATGATGCTAAAAGTGAGTTAATAGATCTTTTTTGCAGAACAATACTGGTATACGCTTGCCTTATGTATTGTTTGTAATTCCCATCTTCCTTAGAATTAAAAAAAATAACTAAATTGACGAAAATGGTGAGGGTGATAATAGCATCCTGAATAGGGACGATTTCTTTTTCTGCCTAAAGCAAAGCCCGTTTTTCTTTTTCTTTTTTTCTAATTTTTAATTAATTTGCAAAAGTAATAAAAAACTGGATGGTAAAAATTAGTCAATAGACAGAAACGACCTAGGACAATAGCCCTCTTGTATAACACAATTCAAGTAGGTTTTTACGATATGTTGTTTGTAATGCCAAGCTTTCCTTTAGAAAAAATGGGTAATATGATGAAAATATGGAAAATCATAACAGAATAGGTCTGATTGCTCAAAGGAATTCTAAAAAAATTATGAGTTTTTCTTTTCTGCTCTATCTGAAGCTTGACCCGTTTTTTGGGGTTTTTTTTTTGCAAAAGTTAAAAAAAAAATGGGTTGATAAAAATGAGTCAAGATTAAGATATCTTATGCAAGGCAATTTAAGTAGGTTCTGACATTATGTGTTGTTTGTAATGTTAATTTTCTTTGAAATAAAAAAGGGCTGAAATGACAAAAACAGTGAAGGCGATAAAAGTTCTGAACAAGCCTAATTACTCTGAATGCAGCGGGAATCTAAAAAACATCGCTGATTTTCCGTCCTGGCTTATACATGGCTCATATAATTTCAATAATTTGTTTTTCAGATTTAGGGAGATTTAAAATGTAGAGATTCATCAAAATCTCGAAAAAGAGTTTGTTGACGATTGCAATAATCTCTCTTCCCATAATTCATATCCAAAAAAAAAACGGAAAAAAATGACCGGAAACAATGAAAACCTTTGTTGGGAGAAAATTGAACAGACGGTAAAATATGGATTTGCGGAAGCAACATGACACCGTTCTAAGCAGGTTGACATCTGTCAAACAATGACTGATAAAAAAAAAGTATTTTTTTATGTAAACTTAAAAAAATGTAGCATTTAAAAGCAATAATTCTTCCATGAAATATGAACAGAGGAAGAAACATACAAGAGCATGACATATTCCAACAAGCAAATAGAATTATCTTTGTTGTCAAGTCATAAACTTAGGGCAACAGCCCGTTATCAAGATCCAGACAGCGGTTTCCAAACTTTTTTACTTCCGTACCCCTTGATTAGCCTCTTTTGTCACTGAGAACCCCTGTTTACTATATACAACAGCATGGCTTTGAATACTTGTACGAAAAATAATGAAGTTTGTTTCGTACGTTTAACAACTTACTTAATTTTGAGAAATTTTTGAAAAATAGCCACTTTTATGGTAATTTTTAATAAAGATTTCGTCAAATTCCCGCATCTGACGTTCTAAAATCTCTATAATTTTAATTTTTTTCAGCTTATAACTGGAACGTTTCTGTCGGATTTAAAACAAGAACGGTTAAAATATCTTTTTTCGTTTTTTTAAATTAATTTTTCCCTGATTAGCTCAAACAGTTTTTTGCTCGCGAGATTTAACAGAGAGAGTTTCTCCGGACGAGTGACCTTCCTCCCGGCAGGTGACGTCATATGCTTTCATTCCCAGCATGCATTTCTACAATCCGATGTGTATCCTTTTTTTTATTTTGTTTTCAAAACTCTTTCGTGTCATTGTGGGCATTCTTTTTTCCCATTTTGTTGAAGTACTGATTCCACCGGCAAAGCCGTTCGCGTACTGCTAGTACAGGATAAATGCAACAACGCCGTGCGCGTACTGCTAGTACAGGATAAATGCAACCTTGCAAGTCTCCTAACATCTAACTACATGTTGTCTTACACTGAGCTGTAACGTCACAATCTTTTTCCTACTGCAAGATATACATTGGATTCCAAAATTAAGTTAATGCGGAGTATTAGACGTGTATCAGGGGAACATAAATTGACTAAATTATACATAACTTAACAAAATTAGAACTTCGAAAAAAAATTATAAAAATAGGCATTAATAAAACCTTAAAATAAAACATAAAAAAGCAAAATAGAACGAAAAATACATTTACAATGAAAGCAAAATGGAATAAAATTGTAAAAGAACCAAAATGGCGATTCTCCTCAGAGGCCACACATAACTTAAAAATTTCTCGAAATTTTTTAAAATAGCATGATTTATCAGCAATCTGTGTAGGGCAAGCACTATGTAGAGAGTTCATTGATTTAGGTTTATCAGTTATCGTTTATGCAGTTGGTTTGTTCCAGAAATTTTCGATTCCAACCTTATAGCATGGAAATTAGGAAGTTTAGTTTAACCCTTTATCGACGGTACTTAAAAGCACAGCTTTAATCACGTTTATTTCTTCGCAATATCGCCGTTCATCTTCACAGTATGCACAAGAACACGTAGAATGGAATTCCATTAACAAGCAGTAAATATCAGCTGAAGGAAGGCAGAAATTAAAACTTTTTAATTATTAATTAAATTAATTAAGTAACTTTAATTAATTGAAAAAGTGTTTTCCTCATTCCCAGGGTTATTCTACGTCAAAACTTATCTAATGGTTAAAAAACGAAGTTAAAAAGTCGCTAGTAAGTCAATGCGGTAAATAAAGGGTTAAAGCCTTTTATTTAGAAAAAAACAAAATTAAAAAGTCGCTAGTAAGTCAATGCGGTAAATAAAGGGTTAAGCCTTTTATTTAGAAAAAAAAACGAAATTAAAAAGTCGCTAGTAGTCAATGCGGTAAATAAAGGGTTAAAGCCTTTTATTTAGAAAAAAACGAAATTAAAAGTCGTAGTAAGTCAGTACGGTAAATAAAGGGTTAAAGCCTTTTATTTAGAAAAAAAACGAAATTAAAAAGTCGCTAGTAAGTCAATGCGGTAAATAAAGGGTTAAGCCTTTTATTTAAATTACTAGCAATATGCGCACGGCGTTGCCCGTGGAATCAGGACTTCGACAAAATGGTAAAAAAATGTCCACAATGTCGAAAAAGTTTTGAAAACAAAACCAAAACTAAAGATACGCATTATTGATTTTCCCGCTTATTTTTCCTCTCGACAAAGACGCGAATTTAATGACGTCACCGGAAGGAATTGGATTGTAGAAATGCAGGCTGGGAATGAAAGCATATTACGTTAGCTCCTGCGAGGAAGGAGCAATGCATTCTGGGATTGTCCGGAGAAACTCTCGCTGTCAAATCTCGCTAGCAAAAAAAAAAAAAAAAAAAAAAACTGTTTGAACTAATCAGGGGAAAATTAAGTTAAAAGAAACGGAATAAGATATTTTAACCATTTTTGTTTTAAATCTGACAGAAACGTTCCAGTTATAAGCTGAAAAAAAAATGAAATTTATAGAGTTGCTAGAACGTCAGATGTGAGAATTTCAAGAAATCCTTATCAAAAATTACCATAAAAGTGACTATTATTTAAAAATTTCTCAAAATTCAGTAAATTATGTTGGAAATTCAAAAGAAACTTCATTTGAACGAAAATTATTTGTTCTATCCGATGGTGTATTGATTGTTTTTCAACGATCATTAGAAAAGATACTACAGCCGTAAACGTGCCAAAAATGACCCCAAACAACACAAAACATTAAATAAAAAATTTTCTAGATTAAATTTTAAAATTCTGGCTTCAAGAGGCATTGAGTCATTATTACGTCTACCTGTGTGCCAAATTTTATGGCTGTAAATGAGATATATTCGTCTGGACATTGCACACACACACGCAAACATCGCCTTTTATAAGTATAGATGATGAATCATTTTCTTTTTCCTGTGTTATTATTAACGAGTAAAAGTATTTTACCCTTTGAAATAAGTCTGCATTAATATTTTAATTGTTTCATTCGGATAGTGTGAAATAGGAATTGTTACCATATACTGAATCATTGGGAGCGGTTCATTTGAATAACTGGCAACATCAAGAAATCGCTTGCATTCCCAAGTTGTCTTCATAGACGTTTTTCAGCATTACGCAGATTACTTTTTATTATCGTTTGAGAATATACTAAGTTTTGATGAGTAGATAATTTTTGCTTCGATGATTTCCATATGTTGGAAACTAAGCTTATTTGAATAAAAACTATTTTTAAATTGTAGTACCCCAAGAGAGCAAAGCACAACGATGTATAGCCAACTTACATTCACATAAATTCAAACACCGTGTAAAAAAATTTCGTAAAATTGGAAATTTGTGATCGGAAGAAAAAACAATACTGAAAATAATTGCTGTCTTAACTTCTTACGTTATTTCATTACCACTTTTATTTGTTAGAAGTGTTAAATAAAAGTAAGTGCCTAATTTACTTGGTTGAAAAGTGACACATCAGAAATAAGTTGTTGATACTACATTATCGACAGCTATTGATTCAATATTACCACCAGAGTTTTTTTTGTAAAAAATTAATAATAATAAATAAATAAATTAGTTATCGAAAATTATTCAATTTCTCTATCGATAAGTATTCGTTAGAATTATTTTTTTTTTTTTTTGCTAAAGGGAGTTTGCGAAATTGTTTACAAGAGGAAATACTGAACTATTGGTAAATTTTATTTTTTCTGTTCTATTTTGCAACATTATAAAAAGGATATGGACCCAATTAGTAAAACAAATACTGAATTTATTAAACTTCTAAATGAATTTGAATTAATTGTAATAAAGTGATGAGCTATATTGCATTCTAATTCCGTAAATTGTAAATTGTTTTAAAAAGAGTACTGCAGTTTCATTTAGAAAATCATGCTTATACAGCGTTTTTCGCTGTGGGTAAATAATGTAAGTAAACATACAAATTAAATTTTTATTCATATATTTAAATTGCTTTTACCCCACTTAAAACTAAGTTTTAGAATGAATCATAATAGTTAACTGTTTTGTTTCCGAAAGAGTCAATAAGGTAAATGAAATAACTTAGAAGTAAACTTAGTACCATTTCTTAGCAAACGCTTTTATTGTTGTTAATATCTGCTTAAAAAATGTTACTTCTATAGAAATGATATTCAATATTCCTGCTAAAGAGTCATAATTAGAGAAATAACAATAGGAAACAACAGTACCTTCTTTGTAAAGGAAATAATAAAACAAATATTCACGTTAGAAACTGCTTTCATTCTAAACCTGAATAAATAATACATTCAAATAAACATATTTTTGTGTTTTGAAATCAAAACAGATAAAACTCTATCTAATTCGAAGAATAAACAGCTGTTACTTTTGTCTATTTTCCTTTTACGCCGAATAAACCAATGTAATTAAAAGGTAAGAGCTGAAATCTGTCGACAGAAATCTCTCACTAAAAAGTTTTCAAGGAATTGTTTTATAGTTTTTTTCTCTAGCATGTCCTTTTTTTAGTTTCTTGCATATGAGGTGTACAAAGCAATCAACAAAAAATTCAATAACGAGAATTTCATGAATTTCTATGTTTTTAGATCTCCCTAAGTTCGAAGAAAAAAACACTTTTGGAATTATGTGTGTTCATTTGTCAGCACAAAAACCCTCATCATTTTTTTTTCTAACAGAGACGAAAAAAAAATTATACTCGCTACAATGCCGATATCTTTCAAAATCTTAATGGTATTCGACTGGAATTTTTATATAAGCTGCCCTATCTGGCTTCCAAATTATAAAAGAAAAATTATACAATGTTTCGCATATGCTCAGTGAAAAATTATTTCCTACAAATAATCATATTTCCTCTAATATTCAAAGTATTAATTTCAATTTTAATACATTGCTTCACTATGCATTCTGTAAGTTTCGTATAATTTGGTTGAAAACTGTATGTTATGAGCAAAAAAACTTGTGATTGGATACTTTAAGAAAACCTTTATATTTTCCGAATATACAATACATGCTATTTTTACAAAAATATATGTAAGTATTACGCACAGGGAACGAAACCATTGATGAAAGTTGCAAATCATTATCAGCTTTCTGTGAAATGGGAGCTCAAATCATTATCTTCTTCATTACTTTCTGGTCACTTTCCGGTCCCCTCGTGACCAAATCTTCAGTGTAAAACTTGAGTTCCCAATGATTGTACTTCCCATATCTGGGTGAGTCGATACCACACAAAAGGAGTCAATGCCGGGCAAAAGGAGATCCCACATGATATTAGGAGGCATCCCATAACTTTTGGCACTTCAGTGTATTATCAAATACATTCGACCCTCCTATAATACGATAAATCCGTTCCGTGTTATATAAAAACCATGCTAAACAAGACAGAAACGTTATAAAGATCAGGGATGTAGAATTTTGCATCATTGTCGTCGAAATCGACATTATTTTAGAAGTATCTTATACCGAAACCGTATTGTGAAAACTTTGAAATTATACAAATCAAGATTTGTAGAATTTTGTTTCATATTGAAACCATGTATGAGATGTTAACTCATACAATAATTAATCGTTCTAGAGCATACATTGTGATTCTAAAATCATGGGAGAAACTTTAAAGGTAGGTTAGATATACAGAAACAAGTCATTTTTCAATAGAACATACGGGCGCAAACCCAAAGAGCGACCGATACAGTTTTTTTTTCTAGTGAATTAAGTAAACGAAACGGATACACTAGATAAAGTGTGCAACACAGGTTTAATGAAATACAAATTCACAATAACACAACAACACAGTTGCATTAATAACAGCATTACAAATCGTACACAACATTGCAGATACTGTTCAGCAACGGATTCCGAGACTACCATCTTTGGATGATTTTACACCGGAAAGGGGTGTTAGGCAAGGAGTCATATGAGCGCATTTCCGGAGTTCTTTGTTAGATCACGCTCAGTAAAATGTAAAAATCACCCTTCCATTCTTCACTTTCCCCCTATTTTGATGAAAATAACTCCGCTCGGCGCATGCGCAAAAGTGCGGAGGGTTTCCGAATCCGTTGCTATACAATACAATGGCAAGAAGGATGCAGTATCAACGACAATCTTTGGTGTATTTAAAGTAAGTGTCCAAAGGATTTGCAGTCTGAAGCGATGCATGCTTTGATGACATTATTATTCATTTAACTGGGTTATTGTGCTATTGTAAATTTGTATTTCATTAAAACTGCGACAACTTTATTTGGTATATCCCTTTTTTTTTCACTGAATTCTCTGGCAAAGAGCCCCCCCCCCGTAGCGCCCCCCTTTGCATTTCTGACTCCATGCTCTACTGTAAAAAGAACTTGCTTCTGTACACCCTACCTATCCTTAAAGTTTGCACCATGATTTTTAAATCACCTTTCATGTTTCTATGCAGAATATTAGGGATGTCGGTTATTGCGAAAATAACCGGTTTTCGGTTATTCAAGTTTTGTACCACCTCCGGTTTAATCTAGCGGTTATAACCGCTCAAAATAACCGGTTCTCGTTTTTTTTTTATAAAAAACAAAAGCCGTTTGAAGACAAATTTTTTTATCAATATTGTTTCTGCTGGAAATCAATCCTTTAGTCAATACTTATCTGTTCATAAAGACTCTTTCAGCAAGCAGCCAACCAACAGACGCATCGAGAAAGGGGTTGTCGGTGATTGGCCTAAGATGATGAAATTCAAAGCTTCATAACTTGGTAAATTTTAGTCTAATCGGACCTAAAATTGATCCTATCTTCCGATCCGCTTTTTTACCCAATCCGCTTTTTTTTTTAACACAAATATGTCCCAATGTAAACTACGAATCCCTCTGTGTTCTTTGAAAAACTGACAGGATTTAGCTCAGCGCAATCTAACGCCGGACCACAACCTGTCCACCAGAAGATCGCGATCGGTTCGCAAGTGTATGGCGCCTTAATATGCAAATTTCTCGTTTCTCTCTTTCAGTAGACTGGAACGGAATCAATGCCCCTGGGGGCTTTCCCCTGCTGACCATCCACACGAATCAAGGCCGTCTGGGGAACCAGATGTTCACATTCGCCACTCTGTACGGCCTGGGTCGTCTCAACCACAGAAGCATCGCTCTCATGCCTTCCAACTACGAGGTGCTTCAAAAGTATTTCGACGTCAGCATTTTCCCAGTGGTGAGTCTGTCATTTTTGTTACAATTATGAACTGACCGAAGAAACTGAGCTGACGCGTGGCTTATTACATACAGTGGAACCACAGAAATCTGAGTACCAGCAATCAGAACATTATTTTTTAAATTTTCTGAAAAATTTGTGTTAAAAAATGAAGGAAAAGCAACAATTACGAATCAGCTACTGTCTATTCTTAACTTAAAAGAAGCATTTGAATTGTATTTAAGAATGAATACAGCACCTTAATTAGTAGAAGTAAAATCGGTTGTCTTCTTTTTGACGTAAGGAACTAAACTTGCTTGATGTTGCGCCAGCGCCGCATAAACATCGCATCGGTCGGTGTAGCGGCAGCGTGCTGTTCTACGTAACGTAGTGTCAGTTCAAGTCCACTAGCAGCATCTGCGTATGATAAAATATCTGTCGAGACGTTTCCTTCACTTTCTTCGGGATTATCTTGATTCTAGACCATGGAAGCAATGTTGTGTGGAAACAGTAATACTGTTCTTTAACAAGAATTAATTCACACTACACACATTTTAACACGATCGACGCAACGTAACATAGACAGGCTTCGATAGGGCAACGCATACAAGATAAGTGAAGTGAGCACTGACTCTACTCGGGCGGACTATACAATAACAAATCCAACCCCGCCATTTTAGCGCGCGTTGTCATAGTAACCGTGAATCACTCCAGATCAAGGTCACTACCCTCAACTTGTTTGTCTGTGGCTCCACTGTGTCGAACGAATCGCCGTCAGCTCTTTCCGTATTCCTTCACAGAGCCACCAAAATCAATACTCTACTGCGTTTGGTATATTAAGAGTATTTTACCTAATAATCCGAATTTTCTGGAATCCTAACAGAGGTCAGTCCCAATTAGTTCGAATTCCAAAAGTTCCACTTTAGTTGGTATTTGGAGATTTGTTTACCATTTTATCGTAGTTCTTTCATCCTTCATTTTTGTTCATCGTTTTAAATACAGGGTTGTTCAAAACAGTTACACCGATTATGGATGGCTATACAACGATAGGAAGAAAAATGTTGAACCCAGTACAGAATCGCTTTGTTTGCATATGTACTAATTGTTCTATGCGACTTCTCTTGATCACACGGGCGATTAACTTCATTATCCAATTCATTATAACCCAATTTATATCGAGAACAAAAAAATATCGAATATCTTCCGATCCATTCATAAATTAAACAAAATGTAAATCTTGAGATATGTTTTCATGAAAAATTTATTTATTACACAAAAAAGGGGTGTTGCCATTGAAAATTTTGTAATTAGCGCAATTTTAACTATGTAGATGACCCCCTATGAGATTTTGAACCATAAAATCTTTTAGTGTACGTTATTTGTGTCTTAATATGCGACGAACGATGGCAGAATAATCCTGGGTGCCTCTTTTTTTTCCGCAACTGTACTTTATTTCACAAATACTGCATTTCGCTCACAAATACTGCATTTTGCTCACAAATACTGCACTTTGCTCACAAATACTGCACTTTGCTCAAAAGTATTGCATTTTTGCTCACAAATACTGTACTATGCTTAGAAATGCTGAAACATAAGGAAGGATTTAGTGAAGGTTTCGTGACAATTAATAAAATAGTTGCTTTTGTTTTTCATACAAAAATATATTTCCATAAAACGGGCATTGAGATGAGCAGATGGCCTTAATACTATTAATAATTTTCCCCCAAATAATTTAAATTTGTTCAATACTGGTTAAAGACACAAGGGCTAATGTTAGACACGAATATATTTTCATTCCTAGCAACAGCGGGTAAATCAGATACTACCAAATAAATTCCCAATTTGTGTAATCTATAATTGATGTATGTCGCAGGAAACATCTGGTGCATCGCTCACCAAACTGTTGTATCAGTTTTCAAGAGATTATTAGAACACATATTTGAAATGCCAAAAGGTGGGCATATTAATTGAGATAAAATTATATTCACAGAATTGATAAATTTATATTCACGTGTTTTGATGATAATCAACTCAAGCAGATGGCAAAAATTTTTCTGTGTGTTTCCGCTACAGATTTGCGTTACTGTTTTGAATTAACAATTCGGAAGTATTTTTCGAAGAAAGTGATAAAAAACTTGGCTAAGTGGAGGCTGGACGAACCATGATAACAACCAATTCGATTATTTCAAAACTTCGAACTGTTTTAAAAACTGCGTATAAAGTCTTTTTAAAAATAAACGTTTATTAATGTGTCAAACGTTAGAATTTTCTTTATTTCAAACATTTTCTACTTCTTATTCTTTAAATGAAAATTCACTGTTAAAAATATTATACAATCGTGAAATGAATTTTGCTGAAATCATGGCACTTTAATAGGTGGTACCACACTACTATAGGGTCAGAATGTAATTAAAGTAATTGATTACCTGATAATTAACTTCTGAAAATATTAAAATGATGTATTCCATCGAGAAAACATAAGTGGTCAAAATTTCAAAACTCTAGTACATCAGAAAGTAAGAGTAAAATCGATTACAAAATTCAACATTTATAAAGATGAAACAACTCAAGATATATAAAAGTGTATAAAAAATTGGATCCAAAAATGAGTGAAGAAAAAGAAAACGGAAATTTTTAAACTAAAAATGCCATTAAGGATTTATTTTTAATATTTTACAGTTTTATAATAAAAAATATGCAATTTGTAAGTAAATATTAAGTAATTTTGATAAATAAAGACTTGATAACAATTAGTATTATTGTTAAAAAAATTTAACACTTTTAAAAATAATATTTTCAATAATTAAGTTAGCAATTTTAATAAAGAGCTCTTTGTATGCGATTGCGTAAAAAAAACTTGGAAATAAACAGCACATTAAAGAAGAGTACTATTAAGAAAGCTTTAAAACCTTAACTTTAAAGTTCCAGTCATCACCTTTTGGTTTCTTTTATGTGCCTAGTTCAATTTATACGTGCAACAAAAGTCTCTGCTTTTCACCAATAAACCATTTATCGTTACTTGAAAGCTTCCAGATATTTTATAATATTTGAAATAGATTACGTAAAATTTGTTACATTTAGCTGTGCTGAATTAGAACGTATGTACTAAATCAGAGATGCAATGAAATTGGTTAAGTCGAACGTTTTCATTTCGAATGCGCCGATAAATCGAATTTTCTTCTGATCCCTTGAATATTTTATTAACATGTTAAAATAGCGTCTAAAATTTAGTTTATTTGGTTAATTTGAAATCAAAACTACAAGTTGTTAAAAATTGTTTCTTTAATAGTTTTCATTACTTTGGATCTGTACCTTGCGTCCCCAGGCATTGAAAGTGAATAAAAATTTGAAGGACTTTAATTAGATTGAAGGTTTTGCTGTTGTACAAAGTTGTCAATCAGAAAAAGTTTTAAAAAATCTGTCTTTAAAAAAAATTGGAGCACGTTAAATATGAGTTGTACTGTTTATTTTGACGTTTTGTTCAACAATTGCATTCAAAGAGTTGTAAATTCTTTGTTTTTTAAAATTACTGACTTCTCATATTACTTCTAACTTGTGAAAAATTACTAACGATGTCATATTACTTCTAATTTGTCAAAAATTACTAACGATATCATATTACTTTTAACTCGTCAAAAATTACTAACTTGTCATATTACTTCTAACTTGTCAAAAATTACTAACGGTCTCATATGGTCTTTGCAACACAATTGTAGATGCGTATATAATTTAGGATCAAGTACATCAATGGATAGACTGTCTCTCTGTCTAATCTAGTATACATGAACAAAATAGTTCAAACTCTGAACATGCTAGATAAACGAAAGTTAGCACATTTATACCAAAACCGTAGATTTGCATCAGATTCAACTCCAAAGCTGTCAAACGGAAGCGGTACTTTTTGTACAGTGCATCCTGATTTTTTCAGCTGCGTAAGCAAGCTCCAACTAGTATATGAGAAAATCGAGAGGAGAACAAGCTCAAGTTTTTGGAATTATGTAGGGGGAAGCGGGGTAAAACCGGGTAGATAAGGTTCGACGGCCTGTTGGAGATAAAATATTCAACATAGAGCTTGTCTTATTTTATTAAAATATTCATTGCTTATCTGAGTACAATATATCTTTACAGAAAAGTCACAGTTTCGTTACTTTTCATCAATGATTTCTTTTATTAAAAAAGTCAAACTACCCGGTTTTACACCACTAGTGGGATAAAACCGGGTACACATGTTAACATTATGTGAAATTAGGAAAACTCCCTTTTCAGCGGAAAAGTTGCAATCATTTTAATTTTATATCACAATTTAAGAATATTAGTTACAAAATTCACGTGTAAAGCAGTTGCCTTCTTCCTCCGCGCCACTACAGCATTCGTAGGCACAGCTAAAACAGTTTTTACATTGTATTAACCCTTAGTCTTTATTTAAATTAGAAAATAGATCATTAAAATATAAACAATCAACGTCTGATGTGTTTTTTATCGTCTTTATTGGAGGAGTAATCATTACTGACTGTCCCGGTCTTACGCCACTTGGAGTACCCGGTTTTACCCCGAGTGAAGAGGTTATAAAAAAAGAAATAGAACCGCGCAATTTTTGAAGTAAATCTTTACTGTTTTATAGGGTGTAAATCCTTAATAAACGTATAATGAGATGTATTAAATATAGTGTTTATAACTGTTATGATTTTTAAGTAAGGGTAGTTTAAAATCAACCGAACTTTAGAGAGTTGACGTCTTAAAACAAATAAACCTCCACAGATGCAGTGAATTCAAAACTGCAACACGCCACTAAGACTGTTCTTTTTCTTGACTAGTAGAATGTAATTCAGTATCTGTCTGCTAGATAGGAAAAATTATAGCGCCAGAAAGCTAATTGGATGATATTCGACCAATGCTTATTGTTAGGTGTAACCGATCTGAAAGAGCTATCAAAACGAACACTGTATTTTATTTTATATTAAGCTTGTAGGACTAAAAGCGCTTCTAGAACGTGCTCCATTTTGTTTGATGCTAAGTATAACTAACCAGAAAGCTAATTGGATGATATTCGACCAATGCTTATTGTTAGGTGTAACCGATCTGAAAGAGCTATCAAAACGAACACTGTATTTTATTTTATATTAAGCTTGTAGGACTAAAAGCCTTTAGAACGATGCTTTCATTTTTGATGCTAAGTGTAACTAACCGAAAGCTAATTGGATATTCGACCAATGCTTATTGTTAGGTTAACCGATCTGAAAGAACTATCAAAACTGAACTGTATTTTTATTTTATATAAAGCGTAAAGAACTAAAAGCGCTAGGGCATTCTCCATTTTGTTTGATGCTGTAAATTGTAAGCAACAGAAAGCTAATTGGATGATATTCGACCAATGCTTGTTGCGTTAAGCCGATCTGAAAAGAGCTATCAAAACAGAACACTGCCTTTTGCTTTATAATTAAGCTTGTAGGACTAAAGCGCTTCTAGACGATGCTCCATTTTGTTTGATGTAAGTGTAACTAACCAGAAAGCTAATTGGATGATATTCGATCCAATGCTTATTGTTAGGTGTAACCGATCTGGAAAGAGCTATGCAAAAAACGAACACTGTATTTTATTTTATATTAAGCTTGTGTTAGGACTAAAAGCGCTTCTAGAACGATGCTCCATTTGTCTTGATGCTAAGTGTAACTAACCAGAAAGCTAATTGGATGATATTCATGTATGCTTATTGTTAGAATATGTCCAGTCAGAAAAGAACTATCAAAACGAACACTGTATTTATTTTGTATAAAGCATGGGACTAAAGTGTCCTAGAACGTGTAAATTTGTTTGATGCTAAGTAGAACTGGCAAACTGGCACTACCAAGGAGCACTACATTTTATTTGGTTAGCTGTAACCGACGAACTACTAAAGCTCGCATTGTATTTTTTCTTCTTGCAACTTTGATCTGACCTTTTCCTTTAGGTTCCAATGTAGTAAGAAAATGAAATTTTTGCTCTGTCAGTTTAAATAAATGTATATTACAATTCTTTTCAAGTGTTTTTTCTTGATAGTAATTGCTTCTGCAGAACCTGGGCTCAGAACTACACTTATTTTTTGCTCATGAATAATCATTTTGATTACTTTTATTTTTTACTAGAAGTACGCGCACGGCGTTGCCCGTGGAATCGGGAATGAAAGTTTCAAAAACGAAATCAAAACAGAAATATATATATTATTGAGTTGGTCCGCCTCTTTTTCCTCTCGACCAAGTACCGTTAAATCCAAACAATTTTAAAAAATTACAATCTGATATTTATTACACCGCAAGCAAAGTATGAAAGGCAAAGAAATAAGTTAAGACACGCTTAAAAATAATAATCGAAGTCATCGAGTAAATAAATCATCTCCTCGCAGAACGCGAAAGTAATGACGTCACCCTGGCCCGTCAGCCAATGAAATTGCCCGCAACGTTCCTGAGAGCTGTCGCGTGCGGAAGCTTCCCTAGAGGAAAAATATCGTTCAACTACCAGGAAAAAATTAATTTAAAAAAAAACGAAGAAAGATATTTTAACCATTCATGTTTTAAATCCGACAGAACCGTTGCAGTTACAAGCTGAAAAATTTTCAAAATGATATCTTTATTAGAACAAGAGTTATTCAAGAGTTTTAAGGATTCCAGAAAATTTTATTTTCGAAAAGTGACTATTTTTAAAAAAATTTCCAAAATTTAGTAAATTACGTTAGAAATTCGAAACTAACTTCATTAGAATGGAAATCATCTGCTCTTTCCGATGGTGTATCTATTTTTGTCGTACAATTATTCGAAACTATTCTATTGAGAAATTAGTGCGAAAAATCAACCAAAACAACACAAAACATTAAATAAAAAATTTTCTAGATCAAATTTTAAAATTTCGGCTTCGAGGTGCATTCAGTCACCATTACGACTACCTGTGTGCCAAATTTCATAGCTGTAAGTGCGATAGATTCGTCTGGACATCGCAGACACACACACACAAACATTGCCTTTTATAATTATAGAAGATTTCAATATTTATTACTCTTAGTAGAGATTTTGGGGAAATCTCGGATTTCTCTAACATTTATGAAAATAAAATTTATCATATGGATAATAAAAATAACTGCTGTTGTTTCTACTACAGGTCGATCAGAAGCACTTCGTTGAAGTGCAACCCTGGCAGATAGGTAATTGGCTGAAGGAGGAGGACAAGGCCATCCCTCTTTCTTCGAACATCATAAAAGGGAACGTCTACCCGACTTCCTACACATTCTTTGATCATGTGAGGGAGGAGATCAAAGAAATCTTCCGCTTCAGCGACAAAACGAAAAGTGACGCAGAAGGGTTCCTCAGACATGTTAAGACAGTTCGACCCTCGACAGAAGTCTACGTTGGGGTAAGAACTTGTTTCTGTTTTCTCCCGTGGTGGCTATATGCCATATTTTACGTACTGAAATTACTGAATCTACTGGCCTTGGATTCGCAAAAACAACCTCTAATCATTGATCATGAAATCTTTGAAAATCACGAAAGGTTCCAAAGCTCCAAAATAAAAAAATTACGTACAGGAGTTCACCAGACACGTTAAGGTAGTCCGTCCTTTGAACCAAGTCTACGTTAGTGTGAGGATTCATTTTTGCCCTCTTCCGTAATGGTTTATTTGCCATCTTTTGCATTGTTAAATAATTGAATCTTCTCATCTAGGTTGACCAAAACCAAGCCAAACCATCGATCGCTGAAAGCCATGAAAGATACCAAAGCACTAAAACAAAAAAAAGTAACGTGTAGGAGCTCATTATATATGTCTAGATAGTCCCTCCTTCAATGTCTACGTTGGGGTAAAAATTTAGTCTTGTTTTCTTCTGTGATGACCTTTGCGCCATCTTTTGCGTTGATAAATTACGGAATCTTCTGACCTTGATTGTCCCCAAACAAACTTTAATCATTGCTTAAGAAGTTCTTGAAAGCCAAGAAAGGTGCCGAAGAGCCGAACTCAAAAGATCCATTGCCAATAAAATACAGCCAAACCAAACTATGCAAGGATTTTTAGAATATATAATCGTGATGAAATGTGCAGAATCATGATGAAATGCGTCAAGTCTCTGTCAGTCATTTCTAGTTAAAGCAACTACTTAAATGACATCGAATTGCCTGGAATTTATCATTTTCCCTTAACGCTGCATTTTGATTTGCGCAGAAGTTTATTCTCTCACCCAACTCTTACTATAAAATTTTCACTTTAAAATATCTACTGCTGGCAAATATGCCAAGATTACTTCAAGTATTCATCATTAAGAATGTAGTATTTGGATGGTTAGCCAAGAATTTTTAAAATCTTTTTTTGATTTGCAGGTCCATGTGAGACGCGGTGATTACCTGAGCCATTCTGATGGAGGATGGTTGAGGGCCTTCGATGGCAGGGAAGTGGATTTCGAGTTCTTCCGAAGGGCTGTGGACTATTTCAGAAACAAGTACGGCAACGTTACCTTTCTGGCTGTAAGTGATGACCGTGAATGGTGCCGGCAGAATTTGGCGCAATTTGGTATCCTGACTACACCAGATAGTCCTGGTCCCGCCGAAGATTTGGCTCTGCTGGCAGAATGCAACCATACCATCATGACTTATGGCACTTACGGTTTCTGGGGCGGTTACTTAGCAGGCGGAGAAGTTGTGTACTTCACCGATTTCTTGAAGCCTAATTCAAGCATGACTCTAGAGTATTTCCGTTATGAAAAAATGTACCCACCAGACTGGGTGGCTATATCGACTACCCCGCCAGGTTTCTGGGAAAATTATACTAATCCATTTCGGACATGATGTATCGGCTCGTTTCTTAAAAAGCATCAAATGTGTTTATCTGTGATATGGTTACTCAGGTACAAGCAATGTTTAGTCAAGATGGGGCGAGAACAGCGATTTTTAGTCATCTTAGCAGATATTGTTGCAAGTTGTTGAAAACGTATCGTCCACCAACTAGTGTTCGTTAAACGTCGATAGACTATCGATACTATCAAAGTCAAGTCGATAGTATCAGGCTTTTTTTTCTATCGACTGAAACAATTGATAGTACCGACTTTCTCAAAACTATCGATAGTTTTCTCCCGGGCAATACTATGGATAGGCGTATTTTCAGTCGAAAGATTTAAAACTATCGATAGTTTCAAAACTATCGGCTGAAACAATCGACTGCAACTGTCGATAGTTTCTAGACTATCGACTGGAAGAACAGCTATCGATAATATCGCCGGGGAGAAAACTATCGATAGTATCGATATTTTTGAAACTATCGATACTGTCGATAGTTTGGGAAAACTATCGACTGCACTATCGATAGTTGAACTATTGTTGTTTAAGGAACACTACCTTCAACATATCAGATGTGTGCGAATGCCTATTGTGTTAGCATTGCCAGAATATGTAAATAATGGTTGAGCTGCACTTCAGATGACTATTTCAGATGCTTACATAATAGCATTTCTTTATTTATTATCATGACTGATGCCAATAACAGATTACGAAATTTCTTCAGACTTAAAACATGCTACAATATGTGTAACTATTTATAGGTGAGATCATACGAACTTATAACTCATCTGCTAAAAAACATTTTTGATTCACAATCAGCTGAATTAATACTTTTTATGTAAATATTAAATAAGTTGCAAGCTTTTAATGTTGTTTGTAACCCCTTTCAATCAATTCACTCGCCAAATGTAAAATTCTGACATCATCGTTGTTTTACAGCATTATATGAACTACATAAATTGTTTTGCTAAAATGTCTAAATTTATGTTTATTTATTATTAAAACATTTCTCTAACACCTTTTAGAATTTTTGTATTGTGCAACTTCTTTATTTTAAAACGTTTTTCTTAAGTTTCTTATTGAATGAATGAACCAAGACAATATATATATATATATGAAAACAAGCAAGAAACAAAGGATAAAAGAAGAAGACAAAAATTTAATAAATTGAAAAATATCATGGCGAGCAGTTCGTCAGGAAGAGAAACACGTATAAATAAAATTAAAAATATATGAAATTGTATTTAACTATTTTTTTTATTTAACTTGTCTTCTTTCAAGTAACCTTCTTGTAAATCTTGTCTTGGTTTTCTTGTAAGCTTTTATTTACGTTGACTGTGAAGACGGAATTTTGTAATCTATTTTCTTCTCGCTTTCTGACATGCTACAAATCTGAAACCCTTGTGTCTCCGATGAGAATACAAGATTTTAATAGTTTCAGCACTTAATTATCAATTAATCGATGAACTTTAATTAATTTCAATTCTATATGAGTGGCGCCATCTGGTAGTGGATTTGGAAAACAAATGATTACAAGATTTCATGATAATTGCATTAATAAATTATGAAATTATATTAAAGACTAAAGAGTGGAAAATAATTATTAAAGAATGGAAAATTTTAAATACACGGTTTAATTTTTGTAAAAGTAAGTAGAAATTGATTTTTTTTATCCGAAATCTGGAGATGAAATCGAGAATATTAAAAGTGTTAGATGCTGCAAATAATAAATACTATAAGAATATTTAGCCACAATAGATACCATACGAAATAAAATTCATAAACATCCGTTAAAAATGAAAACATAGTATAAATATGATTAACATTCCAAAATGCTTAGAATATTTATTTCAGTGCCTCACGCCTTTAAGATTTTTATTTTCATCTCAAGATATTTGACAAAAATTATTTCTTACTTTTCAATATAGAATTTTTTTTAGTTCATTTCATCAATAATTATTTATATTGTACTCTTCGAAATAAATCTATTTTCCAATGAAAATTAAAGGAATTTTGACCTGCATAAACTTAGACCTTGTTTATTTGCCTTTCGTTAACCTTTGAGTTTGACAGCCTTCAAATTAAGACACTGTATGAATAACAGCGTTGATTGTAATCCGGATATTTTTCTTTCTGAAATACAGCATTTCCGGATTTGTGAAAATGCAGACTTTCTATCTTTTTTAAATCTCTCTCGTGTGGTGGATATTATGACAGAATGTAAAACATCCTCCGACACTGATTAACTAAATGCTCTGCAGGCTACTACGTATTTATTTTCATTCAACAAAAATACATGTGAAGTTTTGAGGTCAGAAAAACCATTTCGAGACCTTATTGGTAAAGGTTAAAAGGATAATTTTGTGAATAACTGGTCAGCTTACGAAATTCTTTGCATTTCAGGAACTTTTCTCTTCCTGTTAGTGATTCCTTATTTGCGTGTGCGTGTATGCAAATTTGCATATGAAATATGCATATTAACAATTGTTAATGTCAATATTTAGGTTTTAATATTATATACTGCTCAGAAAAATTCGAGGTATTTCGAAATGAATATAAAGCGATATAAACGAAGCATTCGATTTTTTTTGATTAAGCAAGAACATCAGAAAAGCAAAACCCTGATATCCCTTTTTATTAAAAAAATAAATAAAAATTAATTTAAATGCTTTTTTTATCGCTTCATATTCTTTTTGAAATAAACCCTAAAACTTGTGAGCAGTGTACTTGAAGATCTAAGTAAAAAGCTATTGTCTACATCAAATATTCTTGATAAACTTTCAGTTTCCAGGAAATTCAAATTTAAACGCAGCAGTTTACAGAATTTCACGTCCCCTCCCCGATCAACAACAACAAAAAATAAATTTTAAATTTCAGCAAGTATTAAAAAAAATGTTATTACTAAAAATACAAATTTTGAAATATTGATATAAAATATAAATAATCTTAATTTAAAAAAAAAAAGACTTTTCCTATTTATTTGTAATTCTTGCAGCAAAACCATGAGTTATTGTGATCCGCTTACAACCGTAATTCAGGATGTTTTACCTCTTCACATCCAAAATTTCGAATTAGTGAAATGCCGAATAATTCTCTTTTTCAAATTTAGGCTTTAGAACAAGAGAAGATTAAGAAATTAACTATATGGGTGATATTATGAAAGATTATAAATCATATTTTAGAATCGGTAACCTAAATGCTGTGCAGATTGTGAAATATTTTTCATTCTCTGGTTTCGTTTTTTATAACCTCTGCACTCAGGGTAAAACCGGGTACTTCTAGTGGGGTAAAACCGGGTACTAGGGGAAACTATGGATACCCGACCCAAGAGGATTTTTTTAGATTGTGAGATGGTTGGTAATTTGTGAGGGTCATTTCTATTTGACCTTTGAGTCAAATTTATCTGATGGAAAGCATCTCCAATTTATTCCGATTTCCAATATTTTCTTTTTTGTGATAATTTCAAATAATACAAAGAATTATTTTAGTGAAAATTTTAAAAAGAATTGAAATTTATTTGTTCCATTATCTCTTCGCTTGCAAATAAACCATTTTTAATTTTTTTCTGATATAAAACTTAAAATGCATGTTAAATTAAAAATTTTTCACTCGAAGTCTTTGCAATCATTGGATTTTATTTAACGCATTGTCATTTCGACTGAGTTCGTCTCTTAGTTAGCTTGAATCTTAAAGAAGAAAGAATTACGTATAGAGAGAGAGAGAGAGAATACATTTTTCTTCTTTTGCTTTTGGTTTGGATTATTGTTCTTCTTATGCTTTTGGATTTGGATAATTAAAATAGTAGAAGAACCCAGTAAGTCTATTACGTATTTCCAATTTCTTGTTTTCTACGACATTTGTTAGATTATTACATTTATAGAGGGACGAGACTCAAGTTTGTGTGTAGTGCTGCTGAAGAATCCATTCAATTTTAGGAACCATTTTTTATTAGACTACGTTCCACAGTACAGAACATTAAAGTTACAAGACACAAGACAAGACAGAGAACAACATCACGATACAAGCACACAGACTAGAATGACAGAGAGGCATCATGGGAAAAGATGGCTCCAGTAGCGCCACCTACCATAGAAAGGAGAAGGCAGTTGATTGTAACCGCTACACATTTTATTTTGTCGCTATTCTGTTCTATTGTAATTTCCAAACCAGCAGTGTTTCAATGCGCTAGTGACATTACTAGGTTCCCTGTTTCATTCCTACAGATATTATCACTAATTTAAATGCGAATTTTGGAAATATTTTTAAATTGATTGTCTTTATTCTTAAATTGCCAACTGCAGTAACTATCGTTAAATCTTAAAAAAGTGTCTTTATTCTTAAATTGTCAACTATTTTAATTGTTAAATTTCAAAAAATATTCATTTTTTCTTAAATTGTGAACTATTATAACTATTGTTAAATCTTAAAAAATGCTTTATTCTTAAATTGTTACATAAAATAAACATTTAAGCTACTTTTCTACTGAAAATCTAGTTTTCCCTAATTTAACATAGAGTTAACATGTGTACCCAGTTTTACCCCACTAGTGGGGTAAAACCGAGTGGTTTGACCTTTTCTACAAAAAAGTTATTAGTAAAAAAAGTAGAAAAGCTATGACTTTTCTTGAAAGATATATTGTACTCTGATAAATAATGAATATTTTAGTAAAACTTGACAAGCTCTATGTCGAATAGTTTAGCTCCAACAGGCCTTCGAACCTTAGGTACCCGGTTTTATCCCACTTTCCCGTATATAAAAATGTCTTGCTGATCACACGGAATTTTTAGTTTTAAGCATGGGAAAATATAAACACAGAAATTCGGAAAACTTTCCAACTCCGCTTCAACCCTCTGATTCCTAAGACCATTGGAATAGAGAGACCTCAAAATGCGGGAACGCTCGAGTTTCTCTTTAAAAAAAGATAAGGGAAATTCACTTTTCTCTCAAAAACCGCAATGGCAGATGGCACTCTCCGAATTCTAAGAACCCCCTCCCCTGTTCCCCAACCCCTTCTGGATCAGTCACTCTAACGAAGAAAGCGCGCGCTGTGGGTAGGAAAACAATCGCACTTAACAAAAGGGGTGAAAACTTCACAGTGATATTCGGACGTCCACCATCTTATACTTCAAGGGACGGTTGGGACCATCCCGTATCGATAGAGCTAAAAAATGTTCTTAAATTTCGAGCTTTAGTCCAAAACATCATAACATGATAATATTTTATCTTTGATACGTCTGTCTTTTCTTCGTTTGGCCTGATTGCATCAGTCGTTGCATTCTGTGTGTAATGATTCTTAGATCGCGCAATTTGCAGAAATACTAGCCTAAAATGTCATGTTAATAAAAGCGGAAGTGAAAATTCTGCTTGGAAGATAATGTCAAAAGAAATAATTTTTTTAACATAACGTTAACACTAGCAAAAGCATGCGAGTTAAAGAGCTGATGAAACAATAAAATTGGATAGAATTTCATTAAAAAATAAAAAGCATTGTTACAAATCGTGTTTAAGATTAATTTTGAAAAATTATTAAAATTATAGAAAACAATTCCACAGAAATAAAGCTGGTATCACTAAAAATATAAATTTTTAAAATTTATATGTGATGGAAAAATGGCTTTTGTGCTATAATATGCTCCGAAGTTAGTGTAGATAAACATTAAAATTTCGAATAATTTTTAATTAATTTAAAATTTGATTAAAATTCTGAGAAACTCTTTCCTAGTGAGCGCATACTACCTAAAAAGTAACTGCGTACCATATTTGGTAGTTCTGGTTCCAGCAATCTGGCCTGTATTGTGTTGCATAATCTGCGCATCTCTCTTGAATGCATCTCACAATTTACAGAAAGTTTGATAGCATATAAACATTATCATGTTAAAAAAAGGAAGGTAAACTTAGCAATTACTTTTTTATAAAACGAGGGAAAAAACTATCAGTTACTTTATAATGTAGTGAAACCTAATTTTTTTATATAATTTGAAAGAAAATATGTATACTTGTTGATTTGCTTACGAAATTGTTTGTAAATATATGTATATCCATTCCATACATTTTTATGAAGGCTGTTTTTTGAGCCAGAACGCTGATAATATTTTAAATCAATCTTATTAGCGTTCTTATGTTTGTATTTGGGTTACTTTTAAAATAATGCTTTTTGGATGGTATTGATCTGCTTTGTATTTTGATGGGAAATTTCGGGCTAAGAGAAGCTATATTTGGCGTAATGCAAGCTTCTTACAGAAAAATTTCCCAAATATTTTGAATCCATTTCGAAATAGTCCTTAGCCCTTGATAAAATGGACTAGAATGGATTCCTTGTTTGTTTAGTTTGATTCTCTCAGAGTATTTTTCTTAGTTTTTTGCTTTCTGGGAATAATTTTGATTTCCATTGTTTTTTGTATGCAACTGCAATTGCGCGCAACTTAAACATTGTATACATTTTATTGTCTAAATTTTGTTATTTTGTTGTTTCTGTTTAAATTTTAAGTTAAATTTATATTTAAAAAATTTATTTTAAAATTTATTCTACATTTTCTAGCTGATTGTTTTTTAAGCTCTATATCAAGTCTGAATTATTTGAAATTAAGTCGGATTCCTATTTCAAGGTAATTTTTAGGATTTGCGAAATTTGGTCACAATCATACCAGATTATGTGATAAAAATCGTCAAACGGAAAAGCTTACTGGCAAACAAAACAGAGCATGCGTTGATTCTTTGAAAGGATGCAGATTTTGTCAAATGTTTTCCGGTAAAGAAATAGTGAAAGAGAGTAGAATGTGAATCGTGACCATGAGCTTTCTAATCGTAGCTTTACCCAAAATGACACGAAAATTCACATCAGAACACATTCGGTTGTCGTAATGATGCTCATAACATAGCAAGAAACAGCTGATAATTTGTATCTTCAGATTAAAGTAAGTATAAATCTTTGGTATAGTCATTTTTCTTTAATTTACAATAATGTGAGAATAGAGAAACTGGTTAATAGTTGAAAGACCAGGTTTAAATATTGTGGTAGATTGCGCCGTAGACAAACCGCAAATTTTGTGTTCGTCTATATATAAGCAATTATAGATACATTTAACTCGAGAATGAATCTCTAATAAAATAAATTCGTTGATAAAGTCAATATCTATTATTAATTTAAAAGGCGAAGAGAAATATTTGCGTTCAAAGTATTAATGGCAATATTAAAAATTGTTCAGTTCACAAGAATGTTTGAACAGAGAAAAAAAAAAAAAAAAACTAGGTAATACTGGAAAGATCAGGTTTAAAAAATTGTGGTAGGCTGTGTCCTAGACTCCTAATACATACACACATATTTTCACTCCACGTAACTCCTATCAGAGCCAATTTTGATATAATATCGATATAATAGTCTTTTTTTATTTTCTGCAATAGGAATGCCGAAGAGGAATAGCCAGCGATAAATGATCTATAGATATCCCAGTTTCGATCGGGATTTGTTGCTATTTCTTTAAGAATTAATAGATGTTTCTTTTATGTTTCGTATAATACATAATTCAAGGCAATGCCGCCTCCTATTATCTCTCAAAAATTCCATCTAAAAGTTTGGCCTACTTGTAGATGCATTTACTCTTGAATGAATTCACTAGTAATTCAATAATCAGTAACTGTAATTTATTCAAATGTTGAAGCGTAATAGTTATATTCAAAATAATAGTGGAGATATTCAGTTCAATGTAACTCGTATAAGAGCCAATTTCGACATAATATCAATAATATTGTCTCATTTATCCATTTATAATTTTTTTGTCCAATGCAACTCCGAAACAGAAATCGTCTACGATAAATGGACTATAGATATCCTTGTTTCGAATTTCACGTGATGCTTTTTATTCAAGAATTAATGATAGTTTTTTCCTATTCAGTACATAATATATGAGCTAGGACAATTCTATTATCTTATTATTAGGGCCGTCTTAACAAATTTTAGAGCCCTGGGATAGAGCAATTGGCGCCCCATCAGAACGTAAATAGATATTTGAGAGCCCATGGCCCAACGAAAATACCTACCCAATACAGTAACTGAGAAGGAAAAAAAACCTTTTTTTTGAATAGCGTGTTATGATTTTGCATCAGCGTCTTTTCTAAACAGGATTTTACAAGTTAGCTTCTTTATTGTAGGTAACTTCTATTACACGCATAATTTGGGATTTTTCTCACTGATTGCCTCTGTATGAATATTTTTTTGAAATGATATATATATATATATATATATATATATATATATATTATAATATAAAAAAAAAAAAACGTACTGGTCTATTAAATTGTATAAAATTCCATATTTTAGTTTGTCTTTTTCAATTATTAATTTAGTCTTAATAGTAACAGAATTAATATGATTTGTTCAAAAACCCTTTCTATAGGTACTTATGGCATTAATTTAATAATTTTGGTTATTTGATTAATTTAAATATAGATTTTTAATCAATTCAAATTTTTGAAATGAATATTCGATATGTTTGTTGTTTTATTTATGAATATATATATGTTTATGTAACATTACAAAATCTATAGTTGTCAAGTTGCAACCCTTAATCATATCTTTACTTTTAATATATTAAAAAATTTATTTAAATACATTTTTTTACTTCAAAATTAAAATAAAATCAGTATTGTAAATTTTTAGGCGCCCGTAGAACATTGGCACCCTTAGGCTACAGCCCAATTAGCCCATTGGATAAGACGGCCCTTCATATTATCACTCTAAAATTCTATTCAAAAGTTTGACTTGAAAAGGGCAGTTTATGGTCCGGAGGATAATTTTTTTTCGGTTTTGTTTCGACGCAGAAGCTTTCTTGGATCTGAAGAAGAAATTACATATTCAAGCCCAAAACAGAGACTGGTAATCTCACAAGAAAGAAATACACGAGCCAGGACTCATTTTTGTGTCCTATTATTGTTCAAAAACTCCATCGAGATTTTTGCGTTGTCAAGGCCAGCTTGCCTTCTTCAGGATGAATTTTGTACGTCTTTTGTTTGACACACATCTTGCAACAGAAATCCAAATCAAAAAACTTTTCCTGATAATCTCATAAAATAATAAATAGAGAATACAAACCATTGCTATCAAAAGAATGAGAAAAAAGAATAGAATTTGAAAAACCTTGCTTGCCTTAATTTTGCTTAGTCGCACGAGAGCTAAGAAAATAGCGCTTTTGATTGGTCAAATTCTTACATTCTTCTAGCAAATGACATCTTTGTGTCGATACAAATAGAAGATTGAAATCACTTCGTAATGAGCATGAGCAGAGCCCATCTCAGAACTTCGTATTTTCATAGCTTCTATTATTTGCAAAAAAATGGCGTGTCCATGTCTAAATTAGTTATCTTTTTGAAAATAAGATTAATAGCTGAAAAATAATTTCAGTTAAATAAGTATATGAATAATTGTTCTGCATAAAAATTTTGTTTTCTGTTCAAATGCATAACAATATAAAAAGTGCTTACTGCTTTAGCAATAAAAAGCATGTTAAGGCAATACAATTCTGAAAACAATACATTACATCAATATACAAATGATCAATATACAACTTTATAGAAATATCAAAATTAGCAACAATTTGAGTATATGATATGAAACAAAATTTTTAATATGTTAGAAAAGGAATGAAGTTGAATATTCAAAATTAAAAAATAATTGTATTTCAAAGGTAAAAAATTAAGCCTAAAGTTTTTCAAATGATTCTTATTAATTATTCTTGATGAGAAGGCACAATTCCTTTATATACTTATGATAAGATTTTATCTGTAGATACACATATGCGTTACTCTAAGACTAAAAATCAATCATCTTCTGGAAAGAATATTTTTTTTATCTCCTTCTCTATATCTGATAAGTTATAGTCTCTTCTGATAAGTTAGAGATAATTTTTGCTATCTTATTAATAAGAATCAAAAAACGTTAACGGAAGTCAGTATTTGATTCGTTGGATTGACTCTTATTATCTTAGAGATAACGTGTAGAATGAGGTGTTGCGTAGAAAAACCTAACACTCGAACGGAATGCATGAATTGAGATAAGAACGTATAAAGGTTATATTACATGCATTTCCGACTCTAAATTCCGGGCTTGAACCTGAAATATCTATTAATAGAGGAATCTTTCCCAATTATCCGTAAGGACACATAAAGACTAGAAATACTTGGATAATTCGAACTTTTTAATTCAAATTTCATTGGAGATTGTTTTTCTGGTCCCTTCAATTTCCTATTCAAGTAATGTTAAAATATCATTTATAATTCCAATTTATTTTGGTTAATTCGAACTCTATATAAATAATGCTCTTGTGCGGCTCCCAGAAAACATGTTATTTAGCTATAGTATTTGGCAACAACTCTAACAAACGATGGATCAGGTGATTTCACTCTTTAAGCGTAAATATGTTATTGAAATTGGGAAGAAAAGAGATTCAGAAATTTAAAAAAAATGGATATTAATTTTATGAAAAATAATTTGTTCTCTAGAAATGGAAATTAGTTGGAATAATATTTTTGAAAAGAGTGAGTGTAAATTAAACCTTTTAAAAACTTTTATATCTGAACTTATTTTAATTACAAATCTCTACTAATAATAAAGGAGAATATGTGCGTGTCTGTCTCTCTGTGTGTGTTGGCATTCTACAGGTCAGCCCGCTGGACCTAGAGCTACGAAAATTGGCACAAACATATTTTGGAGTTGGCAATGTGCACCTCGGAGCCCTTTTCTTGAAATTTTTATTATAATTTTAATTAATTAAAAATTAAGCAAAATTTTGACGTTTTTCCTTAATAACTTCCGAAAATATAACAGCACAAAAATCATTTTTACACCATCTGAAAGTGCAAAATATTCCTTTTCCAATGATATCAATTAAGTTGCCTTACAATGTTTTCTCGAATTTTTATAAATTTTTAAAAATATTTTTGGCATAATTTACAACTATGCTTTTCATTGTTGCAACGCAACTTAAACCGTTTTCATTGTTTAAAGAAATATTTAATTGCATATTTGTCTTTGAATTGCTGCTATCTGCGATAATATTCTAATACATTTTGCTTTCATATTTTATTTCATCAAAATTGTTGTGGAATCTGTAAACCAAGCTGTCTGAGATATTAGGTATATCAAGAAATATATCCAGTAAGCTGAATGATTATGGCTGCTATGTTTTCATTCTTTTTCCAGCCTGTTTTAATTCAGCAAACATGCCGATGGTCATAAAATGTGCTGCGTCAATATTAAAAATATTGAAATCAAATGCAAATTTTACAAGAGGAATAAGAAAGTGAAGATAGTGCCGACAACATGAAATTAGAGGTTACATGACATGGTCAGTTATTTGACTCCATTAGGAACATTTATGCCGACAATGAACATAAGAGGTCCAAGGTCACTAATAGAACATGGGTTAAATATCTACCATAATCTGAAGTTTAAAATTACGTTGTTAAGAGAACTATGAATATAAAATGATGCAAGATTCAATTGAAATCATATTCCCGTCGAACAAGCTGGTCGCCGAAGGCGGCTAGTACACAATAAAAATATAAGAATAAAGTATTTTTTATACTAAAACTTTTTCTCCTTTTTGGCGAGCTTAGCAAGAATCTTTTAAGCTCAACCATCAATGTTTTTTTGTGGAGATGCACATTGCCATTTTTGTAGCGAGCAGGCTTTGCACAGCAAGCCTGGAAAGATTGCTACGTAAACTTTCTGGGGGTTGAAGAGCGTTAGTGAGCTGGGAGCAGAGCCCAGTAGTCATTTTTATTTCTGGATATTTACGTTAGGCAAATATGATCGTACTTTTTGTCTTCAGTAATCATAAGTAAGAAATTTTTGGTCCGCAAAAGTCTTTAATGACACTCAATGAATATTCAATCGAAAAGCAATAAAACTTTCTCGCTTTTTAAACATTATCAGAAAAATTTAAAAAAATTGGTTTGTAAAATTGTACTGTTTATATGGAAGTTTTATTGTACAACTAGCTGTTATTCCCGGCGTTGCTAGGGGTTAAAATACTTTAATGTCTAATATTTTTAATGAAAAAACTATTATAATACAAAATTCCTTTATCGTCTGAAACGTTTTTACTACAAATTTCCTTCATAGATAGTTTTAATGTTTTGATTTCATACTGTTTTGTGTCAATTAA
The DNA here is from genome assembly GCA_013235015.1 of Araneus ventricosus. NCBI lineage: Eukaryota > Metazoa > Arthropoda > Arachnida > Araneae > Araneidae > Araneus > Araneus ventricosus. The sequence goes on along the minus strand of BGPR01005948.1, from coordinate 56,320 downwards.
TTAAATAGTTAAATTTTCATCAATAAAAAGCGTTAAAATAAACCTTATCAATAGTTATTCCCGTTATAAATTATGAATCGTCTGCTTTTAAACTTCTCTTTAGTATTCTTCCAGAATTTTGTTTATATGTTCCAGGCAACAACTCTTCATACGTATTCTTATTCTTTAACAATAAAAATACATTGCTACAAATTATAAATTTTATATACAATCGAATTCTTTAAAAAAATTAGTGAAATGAGAGCGACAATTTGAACGCAAATGAAATTTGTGTCACTGAAAAGCTATATTTTAAACTTTAATATAGCATAAAAATAGTTATTGTAGCATAACAATTTCGAAATATATCACGGCAAAACGCAAAATCTTATTTAATTTTTAGTTACCTAATTTTATTTAACTTTTGGGCCTTTTAAAGTTGACAGTGATCTTTCACTTCTTGTATAACATATTTATAGAAATAATAAGAAATTTGTTCAAAGTCTCACCGTTGCCTAGCAACGAAGTATCTATAAAAATGCTTTATTTCAAAATCGTCTGCAAGTAATCAATTTTTTTTTAATTTAAAAAATTTGAAAAAAACATTGCATGGAAATACATCATTGGTATAACTGAAAAGGTAAAATTTTAAAGTTTAAGATGGTATAAAAATATTTTTTGTCAGACAATTTGCTTCGAAGTTATTGCGGAAAAACGATTTCGGTTAATTTCTAGTGTCTTCCCCTTGTCTTAAATAATAAGTGTGCGAAATTTAGTTGAAAACAGTCCATTGGTTTAGGAGGAGATGAGGAACATAGCCACATACATACATAGTCACAATGACTTTTATTTATATTAAGATTGTCGAATTCAAAGTGTTGTTTACTGTTTGTTTATAAAATTCATTTGTAAAAATAATTATGTTTAAAATTATTAAATTTTTAAATTATAAATATTATTGCTTCATATATTAAAATTACATACTATTTATTAATAATGTATTTTTTATTGAAACTGTTAAATATTAAAAATAAACCTTTACTGTCAATTTTAGTTTTAAAATTGTTCTTTTTCTTGTTGTACTCTTTTTTAGACTCAGTTTTTCATAATTCGAAATTTTTCGAAAATCGAATTTTTATCTTCGTTGCGTCAGCCTCTAATTATCCAAGATCCAAGGTATTAACAGAAATTTATTTAATTATCTAAATAGAGCTTCTTAAACTATGTGTTGCTACCCTTAATGGTGTCGGTAGAACATTATTCGCTGATAAAACTTTTTGTTTCGGATTACATCACTTTTTGTAATTAAAAATATTCAAGACAATTATCTGGACTTTACTCGCTTAGGGACGGTTTTAAATTGGATTTCAGTTTATTTTTCAGTAATTAGTGTTTAACTTTCACATTTATTTTCCAATTTTAGAGTTTCAGCAAACTTTTTCTGACGAAATGAGGTCGCGAAACTTTTCCACCTCAGAAAGTTACCGCGAGTGGAAAATGTTAAGCCCTTTTTTAGACAAGTTTTCTTAAACTTTTCCTCGCCGCGACACTTTTACAAACAAGAAAAAAAATCTTTACAGCTGAATTCATTCGGAAAATTTAATCGTGGTTCTAAAATTTGATTTTTTTCGCCTCCAAAAATGATCATTACTTAGTGGTGATTAAAGACAGAGTTCAATTTAAAATAGTTGTTCAGTAAATGTTTGTGAATTATTTTAATTCAAGGGGATTTTCTCCACCGTTTTTATCAACAACTTGAAAAAATTTTGAAAGTTTTCACTACTGTACTATTGTTTTCAACTGCCCCATCCATCTTTGATGTAGAGCAGCGGTTCCCAACCCATGGGCCGCCGACCACTTGTGCGCCACGGATAGCGTATTAGTGGGCCGCTGAACGCTAGTCAAGAGTAGAAGTCAAGGGAGCTTCAAGAGTCTTCCCTCGTTTTTTGCTTTATAAAAAACTATATTTTAAATCTTTTTACAGTAAGCTTTACTAATTACTAACACATATACTTGTATATAATATATATATTAATATATATGTTTATATTTTTTTACTTGTATATTTAGTTGGTTGTCCTCAAAATATTTTGTACACAACAGGTTGTCCGCACAAGCAAAAAGTTTGGGAACCACTGATGTAGAGGATTTTGCCACTTGTACTCTGTGTTTAATGCCTCCTTAGGCCTAATGGGTTAAGGTATGACTTGACCGAGGAACTTTAATCAGAAGAAGCAGATTATGGGTTCTATCCTCTGATTGTTATCTTAATCAGTATTATTTAAAAACTGGTAAACCTACGCGGAGTTAACAAGTGATTGCTCGCTGCAGTCGAGCTGGCTCTTGCAGAATTTTCTGGTGTTCCTTCAAATGGAGCACAAATGTGTGCCAGTTTCTCTTGAAAGCCTTCCTGAAATGTAAACTAACCCACATATTGGAGCTAAGTCAGACTTCGATCTAAGTGCCAAAAGGTTGCTCTGACCAACAGAAGATGCCACGCCTTACTTTTCCACGAGTCTTATATTGGCTAGATATGCTAGTCTAAGTTGAATTAGAATCACCACCATTTTCTTGTAGGCTGGTAATAAATAAAACCCCTATGAACGATACGGGGGTACTGTTTCCGATATTTCCTTTCACGAACAGATATAGTGATTAACAGATCCTTTGCGAAATAAAATTTTATAAAAAGGTATTTAACAAAAAAGCACATTGGTAAATCCAAAATTAGGTTATTCAAAAATAATTACTTCTGTCGAAAAGAAATTGCTGATAAAAATATCTTCTGTTTAAAGAATATGAAGAACCAATCGGAAAGTTAATCTATATCTATCTATCGATCTATCTATCTATATCTATATATGTATATATATTTCAAATAATCAAAACATGTGTTATATTTTCAATATATACATATATTAATCTAAAAATTAGATTAAAATAAGATTACCTTATCAATAATAATACAAAAGAAATACAAAAGATAGTTTGATTATAAACTATTACTGTATATATATATATATAAAATCCTGTCAATTATATGATGGATTTTCTGCAAAATAATATATTTCAACTAATCTAAAAACAAAGAGAAACCCTTGGTTAATTAATGAAGTAAGTCGATGTTGTGTTATTTACACTAGTATTAAGAAATAGCAAATAGTGTCCCTTTCTCATTGTTGTGCATAAATTGTAATTAAAATACAAGTTAAAACGTTTCTTAAAAGAAAGAAATAGTAACAGAAACGGGTCATTTATAAATGCAATACTAAGCAAAAGTTTTAGAGCTTAAAATAGTCATTTCTATCACAAAGAAATAAACTTCAAAAAGTAAGTTTTTTTTACCTTCATTTAAATAAAAGTGGAGAACGAATTGAGAAAGTTAATCTATGTATTCATCATAAGAGCAAAGAATATGCTATCATTTAGATAAAATATATTTTTAAAACCGAATTTTCTAGCTAACCTAGATAGGAAAAAAATTATAATTTATCACTGAATAAGTCAAATCATTATTTGTGTCAAAAAAAGTCAAACAATTATTAATAACTTCAGACACATTCAGAAATAGAATCAATATTTCTCTCACTACAATTAAATAGCAGAATTTCTAATTCACAGAATATATACACGCAAACGACTTCAACGATACATAAATACATTATCAATTATATGAAAGATTTTTATCAAATTAAATTTCTAACTAACCTAGATAGTAAAAAACGTCATTTATTAATGAATAGGGCCAGTCAGTGTTGAATTCAAAAATAGAATTAACCTTTCTCACTGTATTAGATGACAAATCTTCTAATTCACTGTATTAATAAATGCAAACGATAATGAAACGACTTTGTCATCAGAACTAATAACCATTAAAGCATATTTATCAATCCAGTTTCGGCAGCATCACAGATCGTATTGATTTCACTGCAAACTTATTCTCGTCTCTGAGAATTAGGACACTGTCAGTTACCGAAATACAACATAATAACCATTAAGAAATACAAACAGAGGAGAAAAAAGAGCAGACCAAGATAAGAAAGAATAAAGCAAAAAGATAGATCTCACCCACGGAGAAGAACGGCCATTGAGGAGAAAAAAAAAGTTTTTGTTAGGAGGGGAGAAAGAAAAATAATGGACGTGACCAAAAAGAGCGGCTCTTTAATGTCGTAATTGACCATTTCCCTGCCCATTGTCCATCACTTTCACAGCTCTCGAATGGAAGGATGGAAAGGCATCGAAGTAGAGTCGCCATGTTTGGACACATTCTTCGCCATATTTACTGTTCGCACAACTACAGGATATGAAAAACGCGAAATCGTCCTAAATGGCAAAGCTTACACAGAACACACAAAAGATTCCACATTAAGTTTTTTGTTCTTTTAGATTCTTCAATATTCTTTAAAGACCCTATATTAGGATTTCTACTCCTAGTAGTCTCTGTTTCAAACTATCTTAGGTTTTTACAGTTGTCTCTGAGATTAAAAGGGAATTGGAAATTGTGTTTATGCCGAGTTTTTTAAATGCTGAAATGTCAGTTTTAGCATTTATCGTGACTAACGGGGTAATATCAAATGTTCTTCGACTTTTTAAAGAAGTTTATTGGTTCCGGTTTTATAAACCAGTCATCACCTCAAAGATCCACTGTGCTGACAGCCTGTATTTCATTCGCTTCAGCAGATTCTTGCGGACGGGTTTTTAATTCTTGTTTCTCACAAGGGAAGTCTATTTGCTGCCATAGAATCAGGCATCTTATGAGAAAATCCTCGAATTAGTAGATAGCTCTAAATCCCAAACGTCATCCATATGTGATGTGGCTACGCAGAGGCATAGCAAGGGTAAATTGCGCCAAGTAATTATATTTATTTTCTGCCCCCCAGTGGTGTAGTCGCAAAATAAGCAGTACTGGGAAGCTCTAAAAGCAGTGCCGGAAGGCTCTAACCTGGGTGACAAAAATAGAGCTGTTTTAAGGACGTTTTCACCATCTTGGAAAGAAAAGCAGTGCCGGAACGTCGTTTGGGCGCATTCCGCCTCCTCTACACCCCTGCAGCCTCCCCATTTTATCCATTGACTTTTGCTTTTATCTCTTGTGCTAATTGCTTTATTATTGTAATAGTCACCAGTACCATTGTAAGATTAATTTCATACTTTTATTAACTGTTAAAAATTTCCCTAACTTATTATAACTTTTTACTCAGGTGAAAAATAAAAATGTCATATCGTTAACCCATTCTATTTCAGCTGACAACGGCAGATGAAAGCCCTTTGAGGCTATGCGCTTCCAAAAGACCCCCCCCCCACATACACATGTTTAGAATATCGTTTTCGCCGCGCCTCCCTCGAATGCCGTCTGAGGCATCTGTAGCTCCTTGAACCACCCCTTCCTAGGCCAAAGGGTCACTCGTAACTTTCCATGTCCGGTCTGTAAATCTGGAAGACCAAAGATGGCGCCCTCAAGGAATTTGACATTTCCTCACTGACCAAGCGGAACACGGCAAAACCTCGAGAGCGCGAAAGGGTGCGCGAGTCCCGCTTGCGTAACGCCACTGAAGCGGGAAAAAGTCTGCAGGATGTTCCTGGGTTCCTGTTCCTGAACACAAAGGAAAACACAATGTTGCTAAAGATACCTCTCTTTCCGTGCGCCCGCAAAATTTACGGCCGTTTTATCAGCGCAGCAGATCGAGCGAACAAATTAATGGACAATGCGGCGGTTTTGTTTCGGGCAGAATTGGGAACGCCGTTTTCTCTTTCATTCGGAAAGAGGAACTCGCGCATTTCCACTCTTTCAGCGATCTTTAATTGAAAGTTCCTTTATAGTCTTTGATCATGGGAGGGATTAGGTAGAATGTCGAACGATGATGAAGATAGCCACAGTGTCGCAAGGGAGTGGGGAAAAGGCAGGCTGTTCTGGGTGATATCACAATCTCATGTACTGTTTCTAACATGATAATGTTTATAGACTGGATACCATCTGCAAATTCCTATATCAATGTTGAAAAAATCGTTCTAAACATTCTACAGGGCAAACCTCTGGATCTAGAATTAATTGACTCGTAGTTGCTTCTTGGGTAGTAGGTGCTGACGAAGAAAGAGTCTTTTCAAAATTTTAATTGGGTTTTTAATTAAAAATTAATCAAAATTTTAACATTTATCCTCAATAACTTCGGGGCATATTATCGCACAAAAACACTTTTTACTCCACTTTAAAATACAAAAAATTACTTTGTCGGACCAATTTTACCTATAATTTTAATAATTTTTTAAAAATATTTTTAAGTATATTTTACAATACTTTTCCTTGTTTTAGTTACTGCATTTATACACAAGTGCTTTGGACGTACATTAAATACATCTCTTTTGTGCACGTTATCGTTGCTACGTAGTTAAAAGTAACTTTTTAAAAAATAATATAAAGACAGACAAATGCAGCCTAAAACATTATCATGAGACAATGCTTCGAACTAGAGATCCGAATATCTTTTAAATCATTTTTTTGGTAAAATATGATTGGTGACAGTAAAAAATGCCTTTTGTTTTTTCCCCCATAATATGGGTTGAACAAACCTAACTATTTTTATGGTAATATGTTATGGTTAGTTCAAAATCTCTTCTAAACCAAGCCCCTCTCCCCACAGAAAAAGATAGGGCATTGATTGAACTTATTAATTGCAATTACTAAAAGCGAATATAAGATATTATTATCTTCTATTCCCAATTGGAAAGAAAAAAATTAATTATTTGCTAAGCACTGAAGCCAGTTTTTTTTATTACATAATGATTTTGTATTAAGTCATTGAGTATAAGCGTGGAATATGTAGGATTGACATAATTCTTTCAGTTGAAATCCGGACATGCCGTTGCTTTGAAAAGTTTTGGGGGGTTCAAAGTAAGTATAAAATTCTGAAAGCTGCCTACCAACGACCCTCTTTCTTATATAACACTGGCACAGAGTTTGAGGAAGTGAGGAAACATTTAAGACATTAGAATGCCAAGAAAATAGAATCATTAAAATTTGCTCAAAATTACACGAATGAAAACAAATTTAAAAAATTGCCAAAACTTTTAATTTTCAGTTTGGATTAATGTCTGGATAAGGAGGCTCCCCCATTGCCTCATCAATAATTGGCATAAACAGTGTATGCAATGAATTTTCTTTCACTGACCGAATGACTTCAGCTCTTTAAAATACGTCGAATAATCTCTATGACAATCAAATTTCTCTCTCGCCGCATTCACTTGCATAAAACGGACATTGTGAAGATCCGGACACGAGTCCGAACGTCATCATGAAACCGGACTCTCCGGACGTATGGTAACCCTAGGAATATGGGCAACAACGACCGATGGTGAAGTTGTCAGTAGAGTCACAAGGGAGGAAGAAAGCATCTGGTGGCACTGGATGACATCGTCAGATGGTGAGTCATCAGAATGCCTGCACAGCCATTTTCATAACATGAATGAAAAATGCCAAAGATTTTAATTGAAAGTTCCTTCATGGTTTCTTCCAAATCGACTCTTCCTCTAAAAAAAAGTACTTTATAATAATTAAATTCATTGATTTCAGTTACTTCAAAAGCCAAAAGGATTGAAAAACAACAACGCATTAAAAAAATATTTATGAAGGATTGAAACCACTCATATTAATTACCAGAGGCATTAATTTTTGTCAGTAAAGATTTGTTAATTTGAGGTCTTACAAAGAAAAATTCGCAAAAAAGAAGTATTTTGTGTTCATAATCACTACACAATTCATTAAATATTGTACAACTGCATTTATACATCGTTCCTCTTATATGAGACAAAACATTATTCAGATGAATTACCAGTTTTTTGTCAACCAATTCATTAAAAACATTTAATACAATAGTGTTTTATTTTATTAGAACAAATTACCTTAACGGGTAAACATGGAAATTATTAACACCCTAGTCCTTAATTTAAAAAACTAAGCTGTGCCCTAGTTTCTGCTGCAAGTCCATTTTTACTGAAAAATTAAATTAAATACGAATGAAGGAATGTCAGTACCTGAGGTGTGAATTACTCATCCATAGGGTGTCATAAACCTATTTTGCACTATTTATTCACAATATATTGCAAAATATCTTCCAGGGAAGAATTTTTTTATGGAAACCTTTATTCAGCTTCAAGTAAAGTAATTCAGAAAATGTTGTAATGAATCACAACTTGACCGAACTATTTTTTCATGATTTAATACTTTAAATATTGCCTTAAGGGCGTCATATAATAATTTTATCGACATTTGGGGTCTACACCGAATGCTAGAATCTGTTGCACTTCTTTACCACTGACAATTTGTAACTAATATTCAGCACGACTGTGATTGAATGGTTATGTTATAACAAATAAATTATGTTTATACTAGGGACTGGGTGCCTACTATCTAATTCCTCTAATTTTGGAATTTATTCAGTAACTGATCATTTTCAGATACCGAAACCCTCCGAACTTTTGCGCATGCTCCAGGTGGAGTTGATTTCACCAAAATAGGGGTGTAGTGAAAAATGGAAGGGGAGATGTTTAGATTTTACTTAGTAGTATTTGGAAGCATTTTATTTTCGTTTACTGATTTGCTGTAAAGACTAACTAAAAAAATACGCCTAATCGGAGCGAAGGCGACCTAACAGAGAACTCCAGAAAAGCTCTCATTTGACTCATTGCCTGTCACCCCTTTCCGTAGTAAAATCCTCCAAAAATGGTAGTCTCGGGTTTTTAAAATGAACAATATTCGTTTTTTTATGTTCTGAAATACCTACCAATTTGATTTAACATGATTTGTTTCCTGTTCGTAAAGATGGAATTTTGAATTTTTTACTCACTTCCTGATGTGTTAGAATTTTACTCAATCTATATAAATATTCCTCTTGTGCGACTCCCAGAATTTAATTATTGCTATAGCGTTATTTAGCTATAGGATTTGGCAACATATATAGCAATTGATGGATCACGGGATTTCACATTCCAAACCTAACAAACTACTGCGATTTGGTTGAGCTTTTCAGAGTTAAACACGAATCTCAGCCGTGCTGTTAACCCTTTAATGCCCAAGTCGCATTTTTTTTCAAAAAAATTTTGTATATTAATATTACGTGTCCTGAAAGCAACTGGAAAATTACTTTAAAAAAATCCTGCATGGAAATTTATATTTTACTAGCTGTTATGCCCGGCGTTGCTCGGGCTTAAAATACTTTCATGTCTAATATTTTTGATGTAAAAAACTACTTTTGTATAGAAAATTACAATACCCAAAATTCTTTTATCGTCTGAAACGTTTTTTAATTAAAATGAGAATATCAGTTGAACCAGACGATTTTTAAAACCACCGATAGCTAATTTTCTCCACAAGTTATTAGTATTTATTGCATAGGTACTTCAAATTTTGTTCATAAATCTTGCAGTATAAGAAAGATTTTAACGGATGTTTTGGGACGTTAGAATAAATTTGAATAAAAAAAATAAAATTCGTCTTCATACAAAATTCTTCGAATGTGATCTAGCAGCAGTACTTATCTATTCTTGTTCTTCTCACCAATAAAAAAAGTATTATAAATTGTAAATTTTATAAACAATTTAATTTTTGAAAAATTATTAAAATGAGGGCAACTAATTGAACGGAAATGAAAGTTGTGCCACGAAAAGTTAATTTTTTAAACTTTTATTATGTGTAAAAATAGTTTTTGTGATATAATACAGATTTTCGAAAAAATATCAGGGAAAATGCCAAAATCTTGCTTAATTTCCAATTAACTGAAATTTTAATAAGATTTGGAGCTTTTAAAAGTTGACGGTTGAATATCTTCTTATATAAAACATATTTATAAAAATAAGCAAAAATTTCAGAAACAAAGGTAAATTGCTTCAAAGTCTACCCGTTGTCTAGCAACGGAGTAGCAATAAATTTGCGTTATTTCAAAATCGTCTGCACGTAATTAACAATTATTAAACTTTAAAAAATTAATAGAAATTGAAGGAAAAATGTCACAGGTATAAAATTGGTATCATTGAAAAGGTAAAAGTTTGGCTTTAAGATGGTATAAAAATAATTTTTGTCGAACAATTTGCTCCGAAGTTACGGCGGAGAAACGGTTTCGGTTAATTTCTAATTAACTGAATGTTTAATTAACTTTTGAACTTAGAAAAGTTCATAAGTGTCTTCCCCTTGTCTTAAATAATAAGTATGCATAATTTGGTTGAAAACAGTCCATTTGTTTAGTAGGAGATGTGGAACATAGCCAAATACATACCCACATACCCGCAATGACTTTTATTTATATTAAGATTGAC
>BGPR01005948.1:12132-32802 GCA_013235015.1 Araneus ventricosus | reverse complement strand
TCATTAAAATTTTGAATCGTCGTGACGAATGTCAAACATCATGGCTTAAGTAAACCAAAACACTTTAACTTTACAGACTTTACTCACCCGACAATAAGAATCGTAAAAAACACTACAATACTTATAATAATTTAATAACAAAACTACAATGAAATAACTAGGCAAAAAATGTTTTCGACCGCGTCAACGCTATAAGTGCAATTGGAATGACTAGAAATGTAGGAAAATTTTCGAGCCTGTCAAGCCAGAAAGTAATGTTGTCAAGTTTTTATTATTTTTTTTATAAAAAAAGGGAAATTAAGAAAAAAACATTTGCAGTGATTTTAAATGAAATCAAGAATTTTGGTTTGGGTCGGGGGCTGCAGCCTGATAGACCCCCTGGATTCGCCACTGGATAGACATATACTTCCAAATGGAAAATGCTTTAAATGAAATAAAAAACTCTTATCTTATTTGAGACAATAATACACTGCCGAAAAAAATTACGAATTGAAATTTTCATTCAGTCCCCAGGTTCTATTAGTCGTATTTAGTAAAAAAAAACCTTGCCACGCTCACATTTTTTTAAAAAAAGTTCCACTCTTCTGCGACTAAAGCTGACCGAGTTTTGAAGCTTTGGATTTCATTATTTGAGACCATTTCAACGGTCGCCTCGAGGAAGATCTGCCAATCACTGGACACCACTTACTGCTGTATCAAGTTGAGTTTTTAATTTATCGCATTCACTTGCAGACGAATAGACAGATCTATAGACAGATAGAAAATTTGGTCCACATACCAAATTTCATTCGTCTTTCTCTTTGAGTTTTTGAGTTACAGTTTAGTTTGAGTTTCAGTTTTGAGTTACCATTACCATTTTGAGTTATTCGTCTTTTTCTTTGAGTTTGAATTTATAAACAAGCCAATGGACAGAACGCCGTCCCATGTCTCTGGGCCTGATGCCATTATGGTGACCGAACAATAACAGACAGGCATACTTCTAAAAAGAGGTTTTCAGCTCGGGTAGGTCTAAAACAACGAAATTAACTACAATCTTAAGATCGAGTTTTTTGGTGATTGCAATAGTCGCTTCGCATAGAAAATGGAAAACGGAAAGAAACAAAAAGTTATGGTTTGCGTTTTAGAAAATAAATCCAAAAGCACGAATCAGTTGCTACTGTGTTTGCATTTCACAGAAAAATCAATAATCAGTTATCTTTTCAAACATTTCATGTCGAATACATCTCATCGATTAAAATCTTAATCGCAAACCTTCTCCCTCTTCGTGCCGTTCGCCATTCTCCCAACAATGATGTTGTTTATTTGCCAACAAAGATTCACCTTATCTAAACGATGACAACACCTGATTGCAGAATTTTGCAATAACAATATCAAAATGGGTTGGAACATCTCCGGCAATGGGCGGATCAGGTTAAGTGGATGAAACGGCAATGCCCATAATCTTCTTATTTCAATTTCTAGAGATTGAGAGCATGTGACTTGCGTGCGGACGGGGCATAGGTCACGTGATGAGGGTGTTTTTCCAACGACCCATTTGACATACCCTGTCGCTGGTCACGACATTCTTGTACCAAGTGGACCAAGACGACTATGGACATCGAACAGGCTAGTCTTCTGCTTCGTGTTGGAATGATAATCTGTTCTTTAATTGAAACGTCCGGAACAATGGCGGGGTTGACCAATCAGGGATAAGATCTTCTTCAGAAGATCTGTCTGGGGCTTGTTGACGAAATAATTTATCTGACATGTGTTTCTCAATGAACAATCGCAATCAATCTTGTGCACATAAGTAGGGCTAAGATTAGGGTCTGTCACTTGAAATTCAAATATTTGTCTAGTAGTACATCATCCAATCATCATAGATTGAAAAAATTTGCCAATGACGCATGCTGTTACTCAGTTTCATTGACAGATATCTGCAACTATCAACTTCATAAAGAATGGAAGGACAACTTGAAAAAATAAAATTTAACATAAAACAGGAAAGTAACCTAATATCGGACAAGAGTTTTAAATTATTTGCTCTCAGCGTTGTGCGTATGATTAAGTTTTATGGCGACTCGTCCTTTAGGGTTGCAGAGTTGCAGAACTCACTAAAATTATTTTAAAAATTCGTATTTTCGTTTTTATTTTTATTTGCTTACTTATCCATTCTGAGAGTTCGATTATCAACGGAAAAAGTCAAAAATTAGAAAAGAAGATTGAAAACGAATGAATAAGTTATACAGACATAGGATGGGGCTGCACACCAAATAGTTTTGGAAAGAACCAAAATTCGCTCATTGCGTACAACTAAGTGACATAATGAGCGAAGGCGAATAGCTATCCTTTCAGTCTTTGAAGTTAGCCAGAACTGGATTTTCGGATGCTACTGTTTGGCACTAGGTCAACTAATGTTCTTTTCCCCCCTTCAATCTTACCCAATGTTCGCCTTCGTGCTTTTGATTTGTTTTTCTTAGATTTCTCTTTGATTGGCTGTTTTTAGGTTTGTGATTCCCTTTCATGTTGCCTCAACGGGAACTTGACTTGTTACTAAGTATTCGTTTTCTGTTGTTAAAAGTCACTCACCGAAAAAAAGGACTGTAACTTTCTAAAATAGAATTCAGATAATTACAACTACAAGAGTTTGGACTATTTGAAGGTAAAGCTATTTTTGAAAAATTGAATTTCAATTGTATTCTAGTAAGATTTTTATAGCACTTCTTGTTTCTGAGCAGGTGAGCTGTCACTGCTGATATACCACCGTGGATATTTTTTGAAGATTCACAAGATGAACTGTTTTTGTAAATTTTAAGTTAATGTATCATTTGACTATTTTTTTTAGATTTAACAAGAGTTAACATCTACATTATTATTTCGCCCTTTTAATAACTTATTAAAATATGTTTATTATCCCGCAAATGTACATCGAAAGACTGCATAAAACAACAGTGAGAGGTACGGAAAAGTGGTCTAAGTCAATAAATTTGTCCTTTTATATCTCTTTAAGTTTTTCAGATAGAAGCGTGCAATTTTGCATGTGAATAAATGAATGTAAGAAAAACATTTTACTAATTGACATTTTTGCATTAAGGGGACTGTATAAAAATTTAATTTCTGTAACGTTTTATTGTCAGCCCCCACAGAAGTGGTCTCCTATAAATTCCACCTCATTTGATGAAACTTTGTAATTGGAAGTATATGTCTAGGATCAATATTTAAGGAAATAAACGTTTGTTCCACTTTATTGGAACACTCTATTTGTTCTAAAGTAAAATTTTAGGAACATAATGAATCGACATTTCATAAATCCGGTAATAATTTCGGAGTATGAGAAAACTGGTAAACGAACATTTGCCATGTGACTGTGATTTCACGTGAATTGACTTAACTTTATCTTATTAATTTATGCTAAATGGTGTCATTTCATGTTCAGGGGATAGTAGTAAACGATCCGCGCCGTTTTAATTTTGGAACGAGTCAAGCATTTTGCAGAAGGAATAGGAATAAAAGATAGGCAGATTACATTGACGTTCCGCGAATTCACTCCATTTTTTTCAGGAAGATTCTTCAGTTAACTTCCATAACAATTTTTAAGGACAGCACAAATTCTACTTACCAAGAATCCAAAGTATTTGTGGATTGTCTTTGCACTATCTCGTATTTCAAATGTAGAATTCCAACCGTTCTCGCAATGCCTGCGGCATCTAAAGTGGACACTGGGCAGATTTTTTTTTTAACTTTAAAAACATCCTACAACTTTGCTTGCAGCGGGAGCCAGAAGCTAGTAGTTTCGTTCGCTCATTGAATGTTAGAATAATTTTGCTTAATTAATCGCATTTATCAATGAATTCTGATCAATGAGATCCATGTAATTGATCACATTGACCAAACTTCATCGGTAATTATTCATAATAACCTATTAATGTGATAAATTCTCACAAGTTATCCACTTTAACCGGATTATTTGGTTATTGCGCATAATCGCCGGTTATTACGCATAATCGCTTTTTATTACGCATAATCGCCGGTTATTACGCATAATCGCTTTTTATTACGCATAATCGCCGTTTTTTACGCATAATCGCCGGTTATTATACGTAATAACCTAATAAGCCGGTTATCGATTATCCACATTGACCGTAACATATATATACACACCGCGAACCTTATTATACCGGTAACCCAGAGGCCTGGCGGGTTAAGGAATGAGATGGCTGAGGAACATGATTCGGACAAAATTGTTATGGGCTCTCTCTGCGCTCTTAAACACTCCCATCATTATTCAAAAACTGTAGGACTGGTGTACGCTTTAGCAGCAAATTTCCAGGTTTTCCACCGAGAGAAACACAAATGTGAGCCAGTTTCTCCTGAAAGTCCTCCAGGAAAGAAGCATACTGACCTATATATAGTAGCTAAGCCAGGTTTCTGACTCGGGTGCTACCTTTGAACTCCAAGGTCTCTTTGACGAATGTAAGATGCTACACTCCCCCTTTATCCTGATTAATGGACTTTGTTAAATCTTCTAAAGCAAGTGGGATTAGAGCCACTAAAACTATATTTATAAATATTGTTTTTGCTCACGATTAAAGTTTAAACCGATAAAGGAACAATATTTAACGATTTTTTACTTTGACAAACAATTGTTCTTGGTATTATTTTTAATCCACCTATCTGCTTCTACAAAAAGAATAATCCATCAAAAAATTCATGTTGGCAGATAAAAGTTTCACGCAGTTCCCTTTTTTCTAAGGCCACAAAATTTTAATAAAAATATGTACTAAACCTTTTCCAGTATAATTCTTTTTGTAAACAATGAATGTTTTGATGAGCCGAACTTTGTAGAAGATTCACAGATAACATGCTTACCAAAACGACATAAAACTAAATTAAAACATCAGCAAAATTTTCAAAAATAAAGTAAAAAAAAATCATTTTTCATGTTGACAGTGAAGGAACAAGATTTTAAGGAAAATAAAGGGTTGTTTCTCGGTAATTGAATCCATTATATTTATTTTTTAGGACAAAGTATTCTCTTGTTATCGATTTTCTATGAAAGTTGCATGCGTTCTGTATTTAATGTTGTTTAGATTTTAACATCATTGCACATGCTCTTGGAAAGCACAAATACATCAAAGATTGGTTACATAATACCAAATCCTGAATGCAACTGTAACGCTAAAATATAACTGTATATTATTTCATGCGTCTACCTTATTCGAAGATGAACAAAGCAGGTATTATAACCATTCCCGCTAAAATAAGTTGGGCCAAGAACATACGATATCGAAAGAATTCTAAAGAAATAATTTTCAACAACCTCTTATTATTATTTTCATTTCATGGCATTGTTCTTAAAACTCAAAGACCACTGAGACCCTTCCCAAAATTCCTTGCGATCTTTTATCACTTTTTGTGGGTGATTGGAACTTTAGGTACCACAATGTGCCTCGTTGAATCGGTTTCTACAAAGATCCCAGCCAGTTTCTTTCTTTTCAGCGCGGCAGTCAAAATTGTGTCCATTTTTCTGTGGTGGATTCTTTATCGAGAACGTAGAAAAATATGCCGTCTCTTGCATACTCTGAGCCATCTACACTGTCAAGTCATTGGCCATTTTCGTCCTTTTAACAAAATTATTAACTTTTCATTGGTTATCTTAGTTTTATTTACACTAGAACCGGGCGTTAACAATATTGAAAACACAATAAACGAAGACACTATACGGCCTACGTGTTTCCACATACATATGCCATTACCATCCAAAGCAGCAAGAGTCTGTGTTTATTTTCTTATACAAACCAACCATCAACTGGTCAACTGGTCACTATCTTACCTGGTCAACTTATTGGTCATCTTCTGTTGCTTGGAACTCAGTCATCTCATCAAGACCCTTACTAAGAAGGTGGGCAGAAGTTTTGGTAATGAATTATTCGAAACTTACGAAGATCTCTTTGAAACCATTTTGATGACTGAAGACACTTTGTCACTTATTTGCTTCATATGTTTGATGCGTTTGTTTATGGAGTTCTTCAGGGTCTTCAGTCTTCTCTTCAACTTTGTCAGGGGCAAGCCTCAGTCTGCATCGGCGATCGATGCTGGCACTTACGGTGTTGTCACAGGTGCATTGTTCGTTGCAATGATTTTTGCTGCTGACAGCGTTCAGAAAAATTTCCAAGAACTCCAAAGACGCTTGATGAAAAAGTCAGCCCTTAATCGAAGTACTCAAAATGGATTTTGTTTCAGGGAACAAATTCTTGTGAGGAATGAAGATGCTATTCTAACAGGCTGGGGGATCTTCGAATTAAAAAAGAAGCTTTTCTTGTCAACTCTGGCTTCACTAATCACATATGGTGTACTCCTTCAACAACTTCAACAATGAAAAAGTAAATATCCGTGTAAAAAAACTATTGTATAGTGTGAAATTTATAATGTGCACTTTCATTCTTATTTATTTTGAATTGATACTTTGTACTTATTGGTTAAGACATAGCTTATTAATTATTAGTAGCTATAAATATATAAACTATATCAGTTATTTCCCCAAGGCAGATAAACGTTTGGGCAATGAATCATTCGAAATTTACGAACACTTAATTTAAAACCTTTTTGATTAAAAGATACTTAATCTTTTATTTGTTTCATAGTTCTAATGCTTCTATTTATGAATTTCTTTCAGGATTTTAGTTTGATATAGAATTTGGTTTTAGGTTAAATTTGTTTTCGTATCAAAGATTATTGCCGATTTATACAGTATTGTTTTAAAAGAGCTGTTTTTGACAATGGTTTTTGTTGCTGACATCGTCCAAAATATTTGCAAAACTTCCTAAGATGTTTGATAAAAATAAATTTATTTAAAGCAGTTTTTAAAAACAAAATTTTCTTAATATATTAAACGGCAGATTTTTTAATTTTAATTATTTTACACTTTTTCATCTTGATATTAATTTTTTAAATACAATCCCGAGTGGTGCGACAGGTAAGGAATCAAAGTTTTATTTAATTAATAATTATTTGATAATTAAGTTCTGAAAATCTAAAAATATCTATTGTCATCAAGAACAAGCAAGTGTACAAAATTTCGAAATTCTACTATGTTAAGAAGTGAATGAAAAATCGATTACTAAGTTCTATCTTTACAAATATGAAACAAGTTAAGTTAAATGAAAGTGCTTAAAAAAGTGCTCAGAATGGACTTTGTTTCTCAAGAAACAAATTCTAGTGAGGAGTGAGGTGTTTGGTTGGTATGTGGAATTTTATGGCACAAGAGACAAGTTTGACCATGCTGCGCCAAACATACGACAATTTATAAAAAAAAATAATGCTGTTAAATGCTAAAGAGTTTCTCGTGATTATAATATCATAGTTAGAGAAGTTTAAAAATACATTAACACACAAATAAAATCCAAAGAACTAACAAGTAAGATACGCAGTTGGTAAAAATTTTAAAAACACTATTTTAAACACTATTATTTAAACCTTTCAGTTCCAAGAATTAATTATTCTAAAATTCTGAAATTTGTGAAATGTACTAATTTTGGGCCTCAGATGAAAGTTCAAAAAGAAAAAAAACATTATTTTAATTTTTTAAGTTAAAATTCAAAGTGAGTCCATTAGCATCATTCCATTGGCAAAACCCGCATTTTGAAATAAATATTTATCAAAAACGGTTCAAATATAATATTTTAACATGTTTAAAAATAATAATAATGAAATTGTACTTGTAATTGAATTTAAATTATGTTAAAATTGATTTTTTGACATCTTTTGCTGAATGAAGTGAAGTTCAAAAAGTCAATTTTTCAATAGATAAAACCAATAGTGTGCCTATATACTGGCAAGAATAAAAAATATATTTGAAAAAAGAAAAATATGAAGAATTTAATGATGACCATTTGTTATCAGAGGCAGGTTTAAATGTCGAACAAAAAATAATGAATATGATGATTCCAAGTGTCTTCACTGGATCTGAAAAAGTTAATTTATCTCTCATAGGTTAAAATACGGATGTGAGGAAAGAGGATTCTATTTTAATAGGTAGAGGAATTTTTCAATTAAAAGAGAAGCATCTCTTGTTATCTTTGGCATCACTAATCCTTTTTGGTGTCCTCTTTCAGTCACTGCAACACAGAAATAGTAAATACATGGGCAAACAGCCATTTCTCAGCATGAAACTTTATAAACAGGAGTTAGCTTTAGGGCTTTTATTTTCAGCCGTATTTATTTTAAACTATTACTTTGAACTCACTTTATAAGAGTAATTTTGATTTCGGTTGATAGCGAATAATGTTTACTAACATTTACCATTCTAGACAATTTTTGTTACCTTGTTGTAGCGTTGCACATGAATAAAAATGTATAAGATAATAATTTTCATTATTATTTCTTACATTCAACCTGTAAGAATCTCTTAGAGTGAAAATTTCTGTCATTTATGAAATAAAGATCTTAGTCATGCGATTTATGATGATTTAAATAATATTTGTAGTGACATTTCAAAAAATAATCGTTGGGCGATATGGTTGTGAAATTATATAACGTAGCAAAATTCTAATAAAATCATACTATGTCAAAGCAAACATTTGTAACCACACTTGACAAATTATATTGAAATATTTTTGCTTCACTTTCTAATGTATTCTAACTTGAATAAAGATCAATAATATTTCGAAAAAATTTAAATCCCAATTGGCATTTTTCATATTATTCTTAAGTTAACAAATGCTGTCTAGTGGCACAAAGTTGATGTCACTTGAAATATGTTGAAAAGTATTTGTGACACACTGATATGAAGTAAAACTCCGGTGGTGCTGCAATGGTGTCGCCGTCACATCTTTTGAAGAAAAAGGAGACTGGTTAAAAAGCATATCGGCTGCTAGCGGAATATTTCTATGTAAGGTAAATACATTAAAAGTGTTTATTATTAGTTTCAATAATAATATCAGAATGAAAATTTTTTAACACAAAAATCGGTAGTGATCTTAACTTTTTCGTACATTTTCTTATAAAGATGTCTCTTATATGGTGTGGACAAAAACGATTGTGCTTATGAATTTTTATTTAATCTCGGCATCTGTGGAAATACAGTAAATGCATGCTTTCCACTGACACTTTGCTACTATTAATTTTTGATTTTGTAACTTTGATGCTTATTACTTTATATAATAATTTATTTTTTGCGATTGTGTCGGAAAATTTATTCGGAGAAAAGGATTTTTAGGCCATCTTAACATTTTAAGAAGCCAACTTGATTACGGGCTATTTTTCTCAGATTTCCTCAGATTTTAAACGTTCAATTTTAGCTATAATCAATATCACTTATTCACAAAAAATAAAGGTATTTAATTTTTTTCATTGGATCAATCGTCATCTTGACATTTAAAAAAAGAATATATATTCGGTGACGTCAATTTGATTGCAAGTTATTTTTCTCTGACTTCCTCAATTTTTTAAATATTTAACTGTGGCTATAATCGCGATCACTGGCACGCAATTAAAGATATTTAATTTTTTTCACTGAACGAAAGGGTAATGCAATAATCAGATAAAGCAAATAAATAAAATAATTAGACATTAGTATAATATTTTCCTTGGATATGAGAGGACGGATGTGTTTAACTAACAAAAACCAGTTCTAAAATAAAAAAATAATTGCAGTTTTTAATTTTGACTTTTGATTGGTTAAATTAAAATTTGAATGAATAATTTGAATTACTAATACATTCGTACTGAATGTAATGTAGAAAAATTAAAATAAAAGGTACTTTTGGGATTTTCTAATCTTAATTCTTGAGAAATGTCCTTTCAAGTATTTTTCGTTTCTGTTATAACAAGTTCTCACTGATACTAGTAATCTTAATTCTTGAGAAATATCCTTTCAAGTATTTTTCGTTTCTGTTGCGACAAGTTCTCACTGATACTAGTAATCTTAATTCTTTAGAAATGTCCTTTCAAGTATTTTTCGTTTTTTTTGCTAAAAGCCCTCACTGATACTGGTATCCATAAAGTTAGTGCTCAATTCTAAATAGTTATAATTTTGTAATTTTATGTAATAGAATTCTCTACAAGGATCAAGTAGCGGGGAGTATCTTGTTTCTCTTCATTGTTTAAAAAATACTTATTTTTCAGAATCAATTTTAATCCTCCAGGGTTTCACTAGAACAGAAAATAAGTTGTTGTTTTTGATAGGCTCAACTAATATCGACCACTGCTGCCAAAAACAGATTAAGAATAAGAAAAAGTTTAATAAAGAAGCACCACACATTAATTCCACATCCAAGTGGATGAAGTAATTTAAGAAATCAACCAAATTACATAACTTACTTTCACTTGTATTGAAACTTTGACCAATGGTCAACAGAGATTCTGATTTATGAGCTAAAGTTTTAAAAGTGAAAATTTTTAAAGGAATTAAAGCTTTTTAATGCTTTTTGCAGATTATATGCGCAGCACATAAAGTTACAACTATTTAAAACTGAACATGAACTCTATATACGCCCTATATAGCTAAAATTAGGTGTTTATTATTTGGTGTAGCCGCTTATCACATGCCAAATTACCGGCAGCTGCTTAATACTTTTCCAGTTCGAGCTGACTGCTTCTACTTCTTTTATTTTGCTGTATCTCGTTCAATGAATCATTTTCAAATACGTTAGTTTTGCGAATTTCATAAATAAAATGGTTGTTTTTCTAGAGCAGTAGCGATTTTTAACAGCTGTATATTTAAGTGGGAAAGTCCCTCTCCCCACAATGGCATAATCAACAGTTATATAATTTAAATAATATTCAGAATTTTCGCCGAAAGGTTAACCTACTCGAAAAGAAGAGAGTAGATTATAATCTTAGAGTTACGTCAACCAGTTTCTGCCTCTTACTGCAGTTTGACCTGCCTTTATTCAAAAGCAATGAAAAAGAAGCAACTTGACACAAATGTTCCGTTTCTTGTATCATTGTCATCTGGACAAGGGGAAAGGATGTGCTCTTGTTTTCTGGCATCGAAAGAGAGCAGTCACTGTTATTTGCAAATATCTTATACAACCTCTGTCCCATAATAATAGTAGTAGTTGACGAATTTAATTTGTCCCATAATAATAATAGCAGTTGACGAATTTAATTTGTCCCATAATAATAGTAGCAGTTGACGAATTTAATTTGTCCCATAATAATAGTATCAGTTGATGGATTTAATTTGTACCATAATAATAGTAGCAGTTGATGGATTTAATTTGTACCATAATAATAGTAGCAGTTGAAGAATTTAATTTGTCCCATAATAATAGTATCAGTTGGTGGATTTAATTTGTCCCTTAATTATAGTATCAGTTGATGTATTTAATTTGTCCCTTAATAATAGTAGCAGTTGATGGATTTAATTTGTCCCATAATAATAGTAGCAGTTCAAGAATTTAATTTGTCCCATAATAATAGTAGAAGTTGATGGATTTAATTTGTCCCATAATAATAGTAGCAGTTGATGAATTTAATTTGTCCCATAATAATAGTAGCAGTTGATGAATTTAATTTGTGCCATAATAATAATAGCAAAAGAAAATAAATATAGAACGCAACATTTATTATCAAAAAATTAAATTAAACAATAAATTAAAAATTTTACTCCTAATTTTTATTTTGATTGTTCAGATAGTTTCTAGATCTTTTTCAATAATTTCGTTACTGCTTTTTAAACTTGTAGGTAGGATCCCTTGGCTGCGAAGCTTTGCTTTCCCTATATGCGTGAGCTTAATGAGCTGGACAATCGCAACTCGATCTTTGCTTGAAAACTTTTTTTTATCTTAGTTTTACAATGGGCTGATATTCATCTGAAATAAAACAATTGATTTCGATCAGCGGATGAAATTAGAAAAATAGTTATAATTCGTAATAATTAGGTTAACCTAAAAAATGTGTCAAAACAAATGAAAGATGTCATTGAAACATTGATTTTGATTGAAGGCTTCGCAATTTTGCGCTACAACACAACTTACAGCTGCAATCGCCAATAATTCCCATTTAAATATTCACTTGCTACTATTATTATGGGACAGAGGTAGTACTAAATAAACGGGAGTGTTCTCTTCTTGACATTCTCGTATACTTCTACAAAATGGAGCGGCTTAGTTTCATCGAATAATAAAAAGAATCGAGTATGCATTTTCGGCGTCATCCCGTAGACCATTTGGGACCAAAATTTGATCTAAATCTGCAGTTTTGTTCTCAAGATCACATTTAAAATATTATTAATCAAGCTTATTGAATTTTTTTTAATTTTCGTGACATACTAACTGATAGACAAACAGTGAGATCACCGGTTCCCAGTCTTTATTTCGTCCCTTAATTAGTGTCTTTATTTCGTCCCTTGATTAGTGTCTTTATTTCGTCCCTTGATTAGTGTTTTCATTTCGTCCCTTGATTAGTGTCTTTATTTCGTCCCTTGATTATTGTCTTGATTTAGTCACTGATTTTGGGCACTGATCACTACGAGTGAGTGCTCTCTATGGTCATACTATTCTCCCAATCATCCTTTAGCGCAAAGACGTTTTTCAATAACTTCAAGTGCTTAGATGAGGTCAAACGACTCAAACTAACTTAATAATATTTGCAGAATTTATTTTTAATTTTAAATTTCTATTGGACATTTATAATATTCACTTCTACGCCCTGGCAGATGGAAACAACATTGAAATAATTTTGCATTGACTTATGATGAAAGCTAAAAATTACTCATTAATCAACTATTCAAATGGAAGACAATTTCAATGAAGTCCTTGAGCTTGTTTAATGGAGTTGAATTTTATACAACTAGGTTCAAATGAAGACAGGTATTAAATTTTTTAATGATAATTATTGGCATTTTTCTTTCACTGCTCCCCAGTACGCTTTCGGAGTTGCATTAACTTTCACTTTTCACACTAACCTGGAGAAACAAAATTCGTTCTATTTTTTTTCCCTTCTAATCTATATATTTGGTGTTTTTCACCATTATCAATATTTTTGCGTACCCCTAACTGGTTCGTCGAGTACTTTCAGGGGTATGCGTACCATAGGTTGACAACTTCTGAATTAGATAGTGTACCCTATGATGGATTTGGTCGAATTTCAACACTGATTTTGGACACTGATCTACAATTTATTTTTGAGCCTTCTCGATCGATGTAGTTTTCGGTCATCTCTTGCACATATCTATGAATAGACGCACTAATAGATATTAAACTCGTTGATGGATTTGGCCTAAATTTTCATATATATCTACAAATCAGATGATTAATGTCATATGCTAAATGTCATTATTGAGCTAGTGGGGATTCGTTATCGAGTTTACTGTCACATGAACGGATAAACTTCCTATATACAGGTTTCTCCAATTTGACAGAAATTTAAAATGTTACTGTAAAGATCACATTCAAAATTTCATCCGTCTAGAGCGAATTTCATCCGTAGTCAGAGAAGACGAACAGACAGGATTCCAAAAAAAAAAAAAATTCGGATTTGAACATGGAAAAGGAGGTCTAAAACATGAAAATTCATCAAAATATCGAAGTCAGAATTCTTGATATTGTTTAGCAACGGATTCGGAAACCCTCCGCGCTTTTCCGCATGCGCCGGGCAGAGTTATTTTCATCAAAATAAGGGGAAAGTGAAGAATGGAAGGGTGATGTTTGCATTTTACTGAGCGTGATCTAACAAAGAACTCCGGAAATGCGCTCCTATGACTCATTGCCTGACACCCCTTTCCGGTGTAAAATCGTCCAAAAGTGGTAGTCTCGGAATCCGTTGCTGAACAGAACTTGCAACTCTTTTCTCTTTTTATACTTCGTATACGATAAAATTAAAATACAACTTTGAAGAGTGTTTTTTTCTTTAAATTAGTTTCAAAAAGTAAAAATCGAGAAACTCAAAAAAACTAGAGAAATTACAGATATAATATAATTATGTGCAGAAAAAAAACTCAAATTCTCGTATAAGTTTTAACCGCACTGTTCTTCCCACGATTTTTATTAAATTAAAACCTTTTTCAATCGAATTTTGAAGTTTCAGATGATTAATAACGGAATACCTTCTGCATTTGTGTCTTAGGTATTAATATATTTACTTATTCTTAAGGGTGGCGTATAAAAACCAAAATTATCGTTTAGGCAAGCCTTTATAAGTTTTAAAATCTCAGTCACTGTCACACAATTAGAGAAGCACAGCACAAAAGGACATTTGAATGTTAAATTTACAGAGCATACTAAACGAAACACACAAAAGTGTTACAGAGTAAAAAAATTAAAGACTAAAAACTAGAAAATAATAAATATAAAAAAAACTTTGAAAAAAAAACGCTTTTACCAATGCATTAAAAAAGAAAAATGATAATTTTTTTCTCAAAAATCTGGAGGTCAAAACAAAAATCGTAAAAGCGTGAGGCGCTGAAAACAATAGGAGAAAGATATAAAACCACATCATAATCATAAGAAACGAAATGTTATTAAACATTCATCACATAAAATGTATTATAAATGTGATTACAATTCTAATTTATTTACAGCTTTTCTACCTGCGCCTCACGCTTTTCCGATTTTTGTTTTGACCTCCAGAGTTTTGAGAAAAAAATATTTTGTTCTTCTCCAATGCATTGGTAAAAGCGTTTTTTAAAGTTTTTTCTACATTTATTATTTTAAAAATATATTAATTTTCTAGTTTTTATTAGTCTTTAATTTATGTCATAATTCAGCACTATAAATATTTTGGGATTTTAGAATCAATTTTTCATGAGCTAATTCTAACAATTATTTTATTGAAAAGATCTATAATAAAATATACTTATTTTTATCGAAACATTTAAATTACTGTGTAAAGTATTTTAGTTCTCAAAAATTCTATAGATGGCGCCCCTGAAGCCTACCGAGTTCAAACGCAATTTTGCGACTTTTTTATATAAAAATTGATAATTGAGAGCTCTAAAATTATTTAAATATTGCATTTTCATCAAGATCCAATAAATATACAAAATTTCGGAACTCTAGAAGTGAATGGAAAATCAATCATAAAATTCCAACCTTACATACATACAAACATGAAACATTTTGAATTCTAGTAAAAGAGTTTAAAAAATAGAAATAACATATTAGAAAACATTTATTTGAATTTTCTTTTATCGTGTTTCAGGATATTGCATTTTAAGTGTAAAGACATGTATCCATTCTTTTAAACTAAATGAATAAAACTTATCTACTTGACAAAAGAAGATTTCACTTTCTATTTGCAATTTTAATCTAAATCCTCCATTATAATAAAAAATTTCATGTTTTGTAAAGATTATTCTGTTACTTCAATTTTTCACGGTAACTTTATTATGGGAAGCTTTTTTTCCGAAATAACAATAGAGAAATAATAAATAAAGATGAACAAAAGTGTGAAATATAGCTTTATCTGAACGAAGTAGGCGTTTTTATCTGTAAATTGTTGATACATCTCAAGCAATGGCCATCCATCCGACGAAGTTTGATAGTAACTTTGATAGTTGATAGTCTTAAAAAAAACAATGATATCTTTGGAGAGACAACTAATGTGTCTTTTTTGCAATATGTTTTGATTATTATTTATTCGAAATTGTGTAATTGGACAGGTAAACAGAGGATTACAAAGCATTGCAGCATGCTACTGTAAGAAACTGAATTCGTTTACCATGAAGAAGAAAATCGGGCAATTTCCTTTAGAAATTTGAAGTAATATGACATAATATTAGCGGACGTCATGTTTGCTGTTGTATTGTATTGCAAGATGCATTATCAGACTTCTTTATTAAAAATAACACATTTATTTAACATATTTTTCACAAAAAAATAGATCCTATGCTAACTACGTACAACATATCATTCCATACATTTTTTCAACTCATTTCAATTTTTAAAAATAAAAGTCTTTTTTTCTGCGTTGCTAAGCAACGCTCGTTAAAGACAAATATCGTGTTGCCACTCTATTGTTATTACCTTTAGAAATAAATGTATTTTTGTTACAAATGTCACACTGTTCATTCTAAATTTACTGTATCCGCATTTTTGCATTCATACGCATGACTTCTAATAAGAGCTGCACTAGAGTATTGATTTAAAATTCATCAGTGCAAAGAAACAGACTTCAAGAGAACGTCATTGGATGACTTTTTTAGGATGCATTACAACTTTTCCAAAGTTTTGAGTTTTAAACTTTCAGGACTTAGTGGGTGAAAAACAGCACCCTGAACTTTTTGGTTTTCTCAAAACCATTGACTTCTTCCATTGCATTTAAAATTTCAGCATTTTGCATTTCGATACTTTTGTTTTAATTGAAACTAGCATTTCAATTAAAACAAAACTTTTTATACCACTGACGTAGTTCTTTTACTTTTACTCTGTCCAACTTTCTTGTAGTTGTTTGATTTTCATATTTTAATCAACCTTGTGTTTGGCGCAGAATGTCCTACACTGGGCTTTGGGCCAAAATAAAACTTCACGGAGCAACTACTACTACTAGCAAACTTTGGATTCTTTAATCCTTAAATACCCAGTCAGTGGCGGCTCGTCAGCTCAGAAACAAGCAGTGCTGCAAAAGTTTTATGGACCTAAGTTGTAGGAAATTTTGTGCTGATTATTTTGGTATACAGGGTTCCCTTAATCCCTGTTTAGAGCACAAAGTTAGTCTCTAGGTATAGTTAAAAAGCTAAGCGCTACTCGATTAGACAACTTACAACGCCATCTATCGAAAAATTTTGGAATTAGAGGTCCTCTCTTGAGAACAGTACAAGATACTGGAAAAAGGGCAATTACAAAATTGTAGAGCGTCTTCGATTTAGTACAAAAAGGTACCTTGTACACATTGATACGAAGAAATGAATGTTTAAAGTGCACACTTGTTGGCTCTCGATTTCCGAAACTGTGACGTCTCTAAACGAGTTAAAACGAGAATAAGCAATTAGTTATCATAATATACCTTTATTTTCGGTGTTCAAAGTGCTCTCCGTCATCTACAATGCAGATTTGAGTCCTTGTTTAAATTTCATTTTGCACACGTTTTAGCATATAGTTGGTGTGCAAACACAAGCAACAGTAATAAGCCGGAAGGGTCCATACGCGTGCTGTTTCAGTTATTTCCACAAGAAAAAGTATAATGGGGTGATTTTTTTCCCGAAAAATAACATTTTCTCCTTTTATTAGTGTCACATGACGTCAAAATTTCCAAAAATAGAAGCAAACAAATGCGCATTTTACACGTTGTGCTTAGCATTATTGCACTCAAGGTGTCTTTTCGTACTAAATCAAAGACGCTCTACAATTTTGTAATTGACTTTTTTTTCCGTATCATGTACCGTTTTCGAGATACGACCGCTAATTCAAAAATTTG
This sequence comes from Araneus ventricosus, assembly GCA_013235015.1. NCBI lineage: Eukaryota > Metazoa > Arthropoda > Arachnida > Araneae > Araneidae > Araneus > Araneus ventricosus. Next base: position 15,465 of record BGPR01005948.1, on the reverse strand, counting down.
CCAATAGATGGCGTTGTAAGTTGTCTCATCGAGTAGCGCATAGCCTTTTTACTATAACTAGACACCAACTTTATGGCCTAAGCTGTCACCGTTTAGAAGTTAAGGGGGGTGTAACGGATATAAGTGGGGACTCTGTATAATGATGATATACTAAAAATAGATTTGTTTTTGAATTATAAGCAAAAAACTGGAGAATTTTTTTAAAGTTTTTTGGCTATAACTAAAATTCCAACAAAAATTATTGGCGGCAAAGCTCAGAATCGTAATCAGCACCCGAAAAAACACAAAGAAGCGAAAAATTACAACTCATCCAGAATTGGATTTAAATAAAAACGACTTAACGACTGAACTGCTGAGAAAAACGAAAAAGGAGCCAAATGAGGAAGTCGCGCCAAATGAGAGCTGAAAAAAAATGTAACTCAAATGAATGCAATTTCAAACGGAGAAAAGGTTACTTTTCTCCCGCTTCGCGATGCTCTTTGCGTTAATATCGGATGCGTAAGAGGGGCAAAATTTTCTGCATCTCTGGTCTGTCTCTCTCTTAATTTCTTGATCGGTTTTTCGTCTTGCTTTTACATTTTTATTACTTTATTGCCATTTTCGTTGACCACTGAATTCTCAAAGTAGAAAAGTAAGCCAATTAGAATAAAAATGAAAATACAATCTTTTAAAATAATTTCTGGGGGACTGCAGCTCTGCAGCTCTTATGGACGAGCCGCCACTGTACCCAGTGCTGCCTTTAAGAAACATACCGAATTTTGTCCTCCAGAATCTTGAGAATAAGACTGAAACTTTAATGCCTGTTGTTGCCAATAGGATACACACTGAAATTTTTATTAAATCAACTGACAACACATAGATGGCAGCCTGAGTGCAGATAGAAACTAAACTAAATGGATGTTTTTCTCTTGATCTTGTGCCTTTTTTTTTATTTGTTTGTACGCTTGAGAACACCATATTTTATTCGTCAATGTTGAAGCAAATTCCTTATCCGTATTATTAGTTCTCAAAATTCATCTGTGTTCCTCCACTAAAGCCCAGTGTTGTCGATTGGTAACAAACTTATTTTTAGCCGTAAACCGTACTTAAAACAAAATAGGATTTTTTAAAGTATTTTTCCCATATTTTATTCAAAAAATGTAAGTCAAATAACATTTAAAAATCAATTTTTAAAAATTTGGGCATTTAAGGGTTAAACAATTCGAGATTCTGACGACTCTCAAGGCTTGAAACATCCCCGAGTCCAAAAAACACATAATATTTGAAACTAAGCTTGTCTGTCTGATCAGGAACATAATAAATAAAACACGCAATGAGTTAGAAGGAATTATCACGCGCTGTCTGTAGCAAATTTCGGGCAAAATCCGCCAACAAGAAGTCTATCTGAGGTCAAAAGTACATTATAACCCAAATGTACGTCGAACTAGATGTGTTACGGTTTATCCTTTCAGGACGACTGTCTCAGAGGCGTGCCAGCTACTTGGCACATTCTCTCCCGACTGTCACAAATACGTTCCAGCTACTTGGCACATTGTCTCCCGACTGTCACAAATACGTGCCGGCTCTTCTGGCTTTTAGCTACTGACCGTCACGTCGGCGTGACACTAGCTTTAGTGTAATTAGGCTTGTTGGTGCTTTCGGAAGCGTCAGCCAGATTGAACTGCGCGTTTTCCGTGAGACCGTCCTCAAAAGATTAATGAGTTTAATCGGTTAGTATGAATAATTACCGGTCAATGTGATCAATTGGTTCATCATTTTTACTGGTAATTATTCATACTAGCCGTTTAATAACATTAACTGTAAAAGATGGATGAAATTTATAAGATGTTTTAATCACTCAAATTGTTGATCTACATATATCAAATTCTGGAAAAATTGACTGCATGGAAGACAAGAGGGCAGAATTCTCCAGCTGCTTTCATTTCCTTTCAATTTGTTAGGAAGAAGAAAAATTAAAGGGTAGGAAGATCTAAAGGCTATCTGAAAAATATATTCAAAATGTAAAATTTTTCTAGAGGCACTTTTTAGTGATAAGAGGTAGATCTCCTGTAGAGCTTAGGGCGAAATAAGAAATATCATGCGATATACAAATTAATATTAGAATAAGTGTCTTAACAATAAACCTAGTAAATTATCCAACTGTTTAAAAGTTATTGACCTGGGAGATGAGCAAACTTTGAGGAAATCAGCTAAACCAGTCAGTCAAAACAGTTTAATGATTATTCAAGAGCTATAAATATATTTGTACAGAAAAATAATATTTATGGTGTTATTATAATAAGTAACCAGCCGCCTTCGGAGCCCAGCTTGTTCGCCGGAAATATAATTTCAACTGAATCTCTTAAGTTTAAATTTATATTCGTGGTTCCCTTAACAAAGTAATTTTAAATTTCAAATTTTGATAGACATTTAACCCATGTTCTTTCAGTAGCCTTGCACCTATTCTGTTGGTTGTCTGCATGAACGTCCCTAATGGAGTCGAGTAACTGTCTGTGCCATGTAGCATACAATTGCCCGTTGTCGGCATCAACTTCACTCTCTTATTCCTTTTTCAAAATATGCATTTGATTTTAACTTTAAAAGTCCGAGGCTCATTTTATGTCCAGAAGCGTGTTAGCTGGATGAAAATAGGCTGATTAAAACATATCATTATACATTAAGATATTACTTTAGCTTTTAACAGTAGAAGAGAAACGTGCAAATAAATATTTGTTTTAAGAATGAAAACGGTTTGAACTGCGTTCTAAAAATTAAAAGTATTGTTGCAAAGTATGCCAAAAATATTTTTTTAAATTCATTAAAATTTGAAAAAAATTGTACGTCAATTAATTTATATCATTGAACAGGTAATCGTTTGCGCTTTCAGATGGTGTAAAAATGATTTTTGTGCTGTAATATTTTCAAAAGTAATTAAGGAAAAAAAGCCAAAATTTCGCTTAATTTTTAACTAATTAAAATTCCATTCATATACAAACTTCATATAAAAGTATTTCATTGTGCCATATGGATTTTTTTCCTTTCAAAAATGGGTATTTTTCTCTTCATTATGAACGTTCTATTTTACCATTAACTACAGTGTTAAGTTGATGATTTCTTCAGTATTTTTTTTTCAAGCTAAAGTGAGAGTCCGAGTGTTAAAGGCAAAATGAAACTTTTTTTAAAAAAATCGAAAAAACACCTTGTTTCCAAAGTTAACTAGTTTGTATAACAAAACTCTGCTGTACATGAAAGAATTTAAGCCGAGACTCACGATACACGCGAAACTGAAACCGTAAGTTTATGAGCATATTAGAAGAAAAACAACTCGCGAAATTGTATTCTTTTCGCATAAAG